>AWOL01S0365382.1:0-18080 GCA_000715115.1 Nicotiana otophora
GTGTAGTATGAGTACGTAAACAACGTGTACCCCGTAAATATCAAGTCTAATCTCGAAGAAGTAGTGCCGAGAGGTCGACTTTGACACTCACTATGGGTCAATAATATTAAAATAGACATGGTTTAGGTGAATAACAATGATTTTTCAATTAATCAATTAACTTCACAAGCTACAATAAAATGTCAAGGTATCGTATAGTATTATTATTAGGCACGATTTCTACCGAGGTCGTACAGCCCGATCCAGAGTGTTGTGTACACTATTGAGGGACGTGCGGCACGATCCATAGATGCATCTATACTGCCAAGGCGTTCGGCTCGCTCCACAAGAAAGGAGGACATTTTCTTGTGAACCACCGGAATGAGAAGTTATTATAAGGCTAACACATAAGGATGTACAATTTCTATTAACAGTCAAGTAATTTGCACAAAAATTCAAGTATGTGAAATTTCTGTCCTTTACTATTTCCTCTAACAATTTCAAATATAATTCTAGTACTTTAATTAATAAAGGATGCAATTATTACAATTAATTTATGATTTGAGTCCTAAACTACCCGGACATACCATAATTAGTAGCTACGCACGGATTCTCGTTACCTCGTGCGTACGTAGCCCCCACAATTAGCAACAATTATTAATTTAAATCACCTATGGGGTAAATTCCCTCTTACAAGGTTAGACAAGAGACTTACCTTGCTCCGAAGTTTCATAGTCGGCTCCAACGCCACTCTAACACTTCGAGTCGATGCTTGTCGATCCAAAACTATGAAAATGATGTGAAAATCAATCAATATGTGTTATTTAATACCGATAACTAATCAATTTAAACAATTCTCAACTCTACTCGAAAAGTCGATAAAATCTACCCTCAGTCCCACGTGCCCGAATTTCGAAAGTTTTCGAAGATGAACTTTACCCATAACTCTACGAACTCAAATATATTATTTATTCTGAATTCCATGTCCGATTGCGTGGTCAAAAATACAAAATATACCAATTTTTAGGTTTTTCTTCAAAATCCCAATTTATACTAATTTTCATGAATTTACAAGCCTAAATTCGTATATTTAACTCACAATGTGAAGAAATCACTTACCCCATTATAGTTGATGAAGATGTCACTCCAAAAGTGCTCCAAAATCGGCTCTCATGGACGAAAATGAGATGCAAATAGGCCAAACCCACGTACTTAAAGAAGCCTCACATCCCAGCACGAATTCCACTTATGCGGTCATATTTTTGCACTTGTGGTCTCGTTTTTGCGAGACAAAACTCGATCATGCGAAAGTCCATGGCCAGCACCTGCGGAAGTTCTTCCGCTCCTGCGCAATCGCAAGTGCGATACATCCACGCGCATCTTCCGCACCTACGATAGTGGTGTCGCTTCTACGCACACGCAAGTGCGCTGCTCGACCCCGCTCCTGCGATCTCACGCCCAGGCTTCCCATGTCGCTTCTTTGAGCCTTTTCTCGCTTCTACGAGGCCACACCATAATCATATTTTTCTAGTATTTGCTCATTCCAAAATTCGATCCGTTAAGCATCTGAAACTCACCCGAATCCCCCAGGACCCCAACCAAACATACCAACAAGTCCCACAACTTCATACGAACTTAGTCGAGCCTCTAAATCACATCAACCAACGCTAAGAATACGAATCACCATCCAATTCAAACTTAATGAACTTTAAAACTTTAAATTTTTACAATCGATGTTGAAACCTATCAAATCACGTCTGATTGACATCAAATTTTGCACACAAGTCATAATTGACATTGCGGACCTACTCTAACTTCCAGAATCGGAATCTGACCCCGATATCAAAAAGTCCACTTCTAGTCAAACTTCTCAAAAATCATCCAAATTTCCAACTTTCGCCAATTGACGTCGAAATGACCTACGGACCTCCAAATCAACGTCCTGACATGCACCTAAGACAAAAATTACCATACGGAACTACTCCGAGACTCGGAATCACAAACGTACATCGATAATATCAAAATTTACATCAACCCAAACTTAGAAAATTATTAAACCTTCAAAATGCTAACCTTTGTAATAAGCGTTGAAATACTCCCCGTCCACCTGATACTAAACCCAAACATACTCCCCGGTCTGAAATTATCATACGAATATATTGGAACCTTCAAATACTGATTCTGATATCATTTAATTAAAAGTCAAACCTTAGTCAACTCTTCCAACTTAAAGTTTCCGAATTTAGAATTTTCCATCTAAATCAACTCTGAACTTCCCGAAATTAAATTCTGACCACACGTACAAATCATAACACCTGAAGTGAAGCTATTCAAGGCCTCAAACCGTTGAACAACGTGCTAGAGCTCAAAATGATCGGTCGGGTCGTTACATATCTACATATATATAAGTCGTTATTATCTCACTGATGTTATTTATGATACAGTGTCCAATAAAAGATCAACTTGTATGATGAAAAATACCTCTAACTTGTACTCAATGTTTAGTACTTGTAAATTGGACGTATTGGTTTGGGCAGCTAATAATGTTGAGAAACTGCTAAAGGATTGAGTGATTCTGGCCCGACTTTGGGTTACATAAAATTTTTAATACCACACAAATGTCAGTTTGTTGTAATGTCTCAATTTGAAATCCCACCTTTTGTTATCCTATTTTTATTTTTTCACTTTGTTTTTTTGGTGAAAATAAAAAAAGTTATTAATCACCACGAAACCAAATTACAATGTAACTTCAAAAAAGAAACAAACTCAGAGAAGCATCATCCCCTACAGCTAATCTTCTCCTAAATGCCTATTCTTGCTACCTGTATAGTTCTTCTATCCATTCTCTAGCCTTATAATTATGTCCTCTATTTACACTTTCAAATTCTCTATATTTACAATCTTGCTTCAGTTGTTTGATCATCTCCTGTGGATGGGGAACCCTTTGTTGCCATAGCGCTTCATTCCTAGCCTTCCAAATTCCATATACAAGTTCTACTAGAACTGTCAGAAAGGATCTATTAACTCTTCCCTTCACATTCCTCGTGGGTCTTCTCCACATGCATTGCATCTCTATGTTTCTCACATGCATTTTCAACCATTGGAGTACTTCAGTTAGGCAGATCTTAGAGAATTGACATTCAAACATTAGGTGCTCTACTGACTCAGTGAAACTCCCACATAAGAGTCATGTAGTATCTTGGCATATCCCCATCGTACATGCTCAGCCTCTCCCTTGTCTGTAGTTTTCTCTGTTGACTTTGACAAGATTAATGTGAACTAGTGTGAATATTTGGAAGCCTCCTTTTAGGAGGAAATTGGTAGATACATTTTTTCATGCATTCACATTGCATGATCACACTTAATGTGATGTCATGCATGACATTATTAAGGTCATTTTCCTTCTATAAATAGCAAGAGTTTTGTTCATTTGTAAACATCTCTCGCTTGCCTTCTTATCTCCTAAGGAATTTGAATCTTCTTTCTCTCTTGTAGCATTTCACTTGTATTTTTGGAGTGAAATAAAGTTTGAGTTGATTGTGTCCGAGGACTAGGCAAAAATCAAATTTTGTCGAACCTCATTATTTTCTGGTGTTCTTTTATTATTGTCTCATTTACTATTTATTAGCTACATTTAGATATAGTAGTTATGATTTAATCACTCTCTATATATTCGGCGTCCGCAACAATTGGTATCAGAGCCAAGGTTCTATCTGAGTATGCTCTGTGGTTGCAGCATAGTCTGAACTTCCACATCATAAAAGAATTACTTTGATGTTATGTACTGTCAGCAAATAAATAGTATCTGTAGAAAAATGGGAGATAATAAAAATAAAGAGTCCACACCGGGTGTTAGTAATGCGCCATTGGCATCTTTGCTTATGACAAGAATTATGTTAAATGCAAAATTTGCAGTTGAAAGTTTTGACGGGTCAGGACATTTCAGGATGTGGCAAGCTGAGGTTCTTGATGTCCTTTTTCAACAAGGTCTAGATATTGCCATAGAAGAAAAGAAACTAGACAATATCAGAGAAGAAGAGTGGAAAATTATCAATCGCGCTGCTTGTGGTACCATTCGATCTTACCTCGCAAAAGAACAAAAGTATCCATACACAAAAGAAACTTCTGCAAGTAAATTGTGGAATGCAATGGAGGATAAATGCTTAAAGAAAAACAGTCAAAATAAAATTTACATGAAAAAAAGACGGTTACGCTTCACATATGTTCCTAGTGCTACAATGAATGATCATATCACCAGCTTTAGTAAGTTGGCGATAGATTTTCAGAATATGGACGTGACTTTTAGTGATGGAGATATGGCCTTAATTTTATTAAGTTCACTTCTCGATGAGTACGAGCACTCGAAACAACACTACTTAATGGGAATGATGAAATATCTCTCAAAGAAGTTTGTTCTGCCTTATACAGCTATGAACAAAGAAAGAGAGAAAAGCAAAAGAGTGGAGAAGGAGAAGAGGTCAGTCTCAAAACCAGATGAGAACAAATAAAGGAAGATCGAAGTCAAGATCTAGACCCAGCAAAGATGAATGTGCCTCTTGCCGAGAAAAGGGGCACTAGAAGAAAGACTCTCCAAAGTTGAAAAGTAAGGCCAAACCTAGAAATGGGAAGACTGTGATGGATTCAAATGTAGTTGATTGTGACGACTCTGATTTCTCACTAGTTACAACTGAGTCATTCTATGTGACATATGGTTGAAGGATTCAACTTGTAGCTATCATATGTGTCCCAACCGGGACTGGTTCGTTGGTTTTCAAAAAGGAGAATATGGAGTTATTCACACCGTAAATAAAAATCCTCTTACCGCATATGGTATTGGTTCAATCCGATTAAGAAACCATGATGGATTGATCAGAACATTAACAGATATTTGATACGTACCGAAATTGAAGAAAATCTGATTTCTATAGGAGCCCTAGAGTCAAAGGGGTTCAAAGACGTTGCAAAAAATGGGATAATGAGAATATGCTTTAGTGCACTAGTGGTAATGAAGGTAATTCAGAGAAATAATAACATGTACCACTATCATGGTAGTATAGTTATTGGGACAGCAACAGTGACATCCAGTGATGACAAGGAGGCAGAAGCAACCAAGCTATGGCACATGTGCTTGGGACATGCTGGAGAAAAATCATTGAAAATTTTATCAGACCAAGGATTGTTAAAAGAAGTAAAGACTTGTAATATGGAGTTTTGTGAGCATTGTGTCAAGGGGAAATAGACAAGGGTTAAATTTGGAACAGTTATCCATAATACTAAAGGTATTTTGGATTANAAATCTGACCCCGATATCAAAAAGTCCACTTCTAGTCAAACTTCTCAAAAATCATCCAAATTTCCAACTTTCGCCAATTGACGTCGAAATGACCTACGGACCTCCAAATCAACGTCCTGACATGCACCTAAGACAAAAATTACCATACGGAACTACTCCGAGACTCGGAATCACAAACGTACATCGATAATATCAAAATTTACATCAACCCAAACTTAGAAAATTATTAAACCTTCAAAATGCTAACCTTTGTAATAAGCGTTGAAATACTCCCGGTCCACCTGATACTAAACCCAAACATACTCCCCGGTCTGAAATTATCATACGAATATATTGGAACCTTCAAATACTGATTCTGATATCATTTAATTAAAAGTCAAACCTTAGTCAACTCTTCCAACTTAAAGTTTCCGAATTTAGAATTTTCCATCTAAATCAACTCTGAACTTCCCGAAATTAAATTCTGACCACACGTACAAATCATAACACCTGAAGTGAAGCTATTCAAGGCCTCAAACCGTTGAACAACGTGCTAGAGCTCAAAATGATCGGTCGGGTCGTTACATATCTACATATATATAAGTCGTTATTATCTCACTGATGTTATTTATGATACAGTGTCCAATAAAAGATCAACTTGTATGATGAAAAATACCTCTAACTTGTACTCAATGTTTAGTACTTGTAAATTGGACGTATTGGTTTGGGCAGCTAATAATGTTGAGAAACTGCTAAAGGATTGAGTGATTCTGGCCCGACTTTGGGTTACATAAAATTTTTAATACCACACAAATGTCAGTTTGTTGTAATGTCTCAATTTGAAATCCCACCTTTTGTTATCCTATTTTTATTTTTTCACTTTGTTTTTTTGGTGAAAATAAAAAAAGTTATTAATCACCACGAAACCAAATTACAATGTAACTTCAAAAAAGAAACAAACTCAGAGAAGCATCATCCCCTACAGCTAATCTTCTCCTAAATGCCTATTCTTGCTACCTGTATAGTTCTTCTATCCATTCTCTAGCCTTATAATTATGTCCTCTATTTACACTTTCAAATTCTCTATATTTACAATCTTGCTTCAGTTGTTTGATCATCTCCTGTGGATGGGGAACCCTTTGTTGCCATAGCGCTTCATTCCTAGCCTTCCAAATTCCATATACAAGTTCTACTAGAACTGTCAGAAAGGATCTATTAACTCTTCCCTTCACATTCCTCGTGGGTCTTCTCCACATGCATTGCATCTCTATGTTTCTCACATGCATTTTCAACCATTGGAGTACTTCAGTTAGGCAGATCTTAGAGAATTGACATTCAAACATTAGGTGCTCTACTGACTCAGTGAAACTCCCACATAAGAGTCATGTAGTATCTTGGCATATCCCCATCGTACATGCTCAGCCTCTCCCTTGTCTGTAGTTTTCTCTGTTGACTTTGACAAGATTAATGTGAACTAGTGTGAATATTTGGAAGCCTCCTTTTAGGAGGAAATTGGTAGATACATTTTTTCATGCATTCACATTGCATGATCACACTTAATGTGATGTCATGCATGACATTATTAAGGTCATTTTCCTTCTATAAATAGCAAGAGTTTTGTTCATTTGTAAATATCTCTCGCTTGCCTTCTTATCTCCTAAGGAATTTGAATCTTCTTTCTCTCTTGTAGCATTTCACTTGTATTTTTGGAGTGAAATAAAGTTTGAGTTGATTGTGTCCGAGGACTAGGCAAAAATCAAATTTTGTCGAACCTCATTATTTTCTGGTGTTCTTTTATTATTGTCTCATTTACTATTTATTAGCTACATTTAGATATAGTAGTTATGATTTAATCACTCTCTATATATTCGGCGTCCGCAACAATTGGTATCAGAGCCAAGGTTCTATCTGAGTATGCTCTGTGGTTGCAGCATAGTCTGAACTTCCACATCATAAAAGAATTACTTTGATGTTATGTACTGTCAGCAAATAAATAGTATCTGTAGAAAAATGGGAGATAATAAAAATAAAGAGTCCACACCGGGTGTTAGTAATGCGCCATTGGCATCTTTGCTTATGACAAGAATTATGTTAAATGCAAAATTTGCAGTTGAAAGTTTTGACGGGTCAGGACATTTCAGGATGTGGCAAGCTGAGGTTCTTGATGTCCTTTTTCAACAAGGTCTAGATATTGCCATAGAAGAAAAGAAACTAGACAATATCAGAGAAGAAGAGTGGAAAATTATCAATCGCGCTGCTTGTGGTACCATTCGATCTTACCTCGCAAAAGAACAAAAGTATCCATACACAAAAGAAACTTCTGCAAGTAAATTGTGGAATGCAATGGAGGATAAATGCTTAAAGAAAAACAGTCAAAATAAAATTTACATGAAAAAAAGACGGTTACGCTTCACATATGTTCCTAGTGCTACAATGAATGATCATATCACCAGCTTTAGTAAGTTGGCGATAGATTTTCAGAATATGGACGTGACTTTTAGTGATGGAGATATGGCCTTAATTTTATTAAGTTCACTTCTCGATGAGTACGAGCACTCGAAACAACACTACTTAATGGGAATGATGAAATATCTCTCAAAGAAGTTTGTTCTGCCTTATACAGCTATGAACAAAGAAAGAGAGAAAAGCAAAAGAGTGGAGAAGGAGAAGAGGTCAGTCTCAAAACCAGATGAGAACAAATAAAGGAAGATCGAAGTCAAGATCTAGACCCAGCAAAGATGAATGTGCCTCTTGCCGAGAAAAGGGGCACTAGAAGAAAGACTCTCCAAAGTTGAAAAGTAAGGCCAAACCTAGAAATGGGAAGACTGTGATGGATTCAAATGTAGTTGATTGTGACGACTCTGATTTCTCACTAGTTACAACTGAGTCATTCTATGTGACATATGGTTGAAGGATTCAACTTGTAGCTATCATATGTGTCCCAACCGGGACTGGTTCGTTGGTTTTCAAAAAGGAGAATATGGAGTTATTCACACCGTAAATAAAAATCCTCTTACCGCATATGGTATTGGTTCAATCCGATTAAGAAACCATGATGGATTGATCAGAACATTAACAGATATTTGATACGTACCGAAATTGAAGAAAATCTGATTTCTATAGGAGCCCTAGAGTCAAAGGGGTTCAAAGACGTTGCAAAAAATGGGATAATGAGAATATGCTTTAGTGCACTAGTGGTAATGAAGGTAATTCAGAGAAATAATAACATGTACCACTATCATGGTAGTATAGTTATTGGGACAGCAACAGTGACATCCAGTGATGACAAGGAGGCAGAAGCAACCAAGCTATGGCACATGTGCTTGGGACATGCTGGAGAAAAATCATTGAAAATTTTATCAGACCAAGGATTGTTAAAAGAAGTAAAGACTTGTAATATGGAGTTTTGTGAGCATTGTGTCAAGGGGAAATAGACAAGGGTTAAATTTGGAACAGTTATCCATAATACTAAAGGTATTTTGGATTATGTTCACTCTGATATTTGGGGTGCTTTCAAAACACCTTTATTAGATGGGAAACACTATTTTGTAACCTTTATTGATGACTTTTCCTGGAGAGTGTGGGTGTATACTATGAAAACCAAAGATAAGGTGTTGGGGATTTTTCTCAAATTGAAGGCGATGATAGACTCAACTAGGCAGAAAGATAAAGTGTCTTCGCATAGATAACAGTGGAGAATAAAAAAATGATCTTTACAATAAGATTTGTGAAGATGATGGCATTTTGAGATATTTCACCGTCAAAAATATACCACAACAGAATGGAGTGGCAGAACTTATGAACCGGACTTTGCTGGAGAAGGTTCGGTGTATATTGTCCAATGCTGGATTAGGAAAAGAATTTTGGGCTGAGGCAGTAACATATCCATGCCACCTCATTAATCGTCTATCATATGCCTCTATTGGTGGCAAGATACCATTTGAAAAATGGTATGGAAAACCTGTTGAAGATTATAATTTTTTGCATGTGTTTGGCTCAATTGCATACTATCATGTGAAAGAGTCAAAATGGATCCGAGAGCAAAGAAAGCTATATTTATGAGGATTACTTCTGGAGTCAAATGAAACTAATTATGGTGTCCAGAGACAAGAAAAATTATATTCAGCAAAGATGTTACCTTTGATGAATCTTCCATAACAGATAAGGTGGTAGTTGAAGATGTCAAACAAACTAATAGTGCTTCAAAGCAGGTGGAGTTTGAGGGAAAATTAATTTTTCCAACACAGGGAGAAAACGAGGAAACAATAGAAGATTTCCCCCTCGAAAAAGAGTCAGCAAAGAGGGATATTCCAATTCAGGAACCTCAACAACAACTTGAATCAATAGCAACTAGGAAGCCAAAAAGAACAATAAAGAAACGTGTTCGTCTCATAGAGACGGTGGCTTGTGCGGTCTCAATTGTAGTTGATGGTGTTCCTACCACTTATAAAGATGCAGTCTAAGTTCAGAAGAAGATTAGTGGAGGATTGCCATGAATGAAGAAATACAGTCCTTTCATCAGAATCGTACATGGAAATTGGCCAATCTCTCGAAGGGAAAGAAAGCAAATGGGTATTTTCAAAGAAAGAAGGATTTCCTAACCAAGAAGATGTTCACTACAAAGAAAGATTGGTGGACAAAGGGTACGCTCAAAAGGAGGGAATTGATTACAATGAGGTATTTTCTCTAGTCGTGAAACACTCCTCCATTAGAGTTTTTTGCTTTGGTAGCACAATAGAATTTGGAACTAGTTCAGTTAGATGTAAAAATTGCATTTTTACATGGAGTCTTGGAAGAGGAAATCTATATGACTCAGCTAGAAGGATTCATAGTTACTGGAAAGGAAAATATGATGTGCAAGCTTGAAAAATCGTTGTATGGATTGAAACAATCTTCCAAACAATGGTACAAACGATTTGACAAGTTTATGTTGCAGCAGAAGTACAGAAGCAAATGCGATCATTGTGTGTATTTGCACAAGCTTGGAGACAAATCCTTCATATATCTTCTATTATATGTTGATGATATGTGTCACTACCCAAAACCATGTGACCGGCACCTAGCACACTACCTGACCTAAGCGAACCAAACCATGTGATGCACCCCATTCATGTGCATGAAAACTAATTTAAATACGGAAGCTCCTTGAAAATCATATATATTTTCAAGTTAAATGATAAAATATTTTCCAATTCAAAATCACACATGACGTCTTTCATGGTAATAACAATGAGACTAAGTAAAATAAATATACTTTTATGTATGTCATGTACAACACTGTTACTACAACCTTTCACAACTATCTATGGAGCCTTTATACCAAAGAATAGAATTAAACACTTGGGTTAAAACTCGAATAGCATAAATTAAGAAAACATCATGATAGCTACTGCGAAATAGGAGTGGTGTCGGTGTCCCTCGCCACCTCAAACAATCCAAAACGCTCTCCGTACAAGCGACTGCTATGAACAGTAGCGCAGCTGCACAAATATGGGCCCATAGCCATCGTCCGATGGTGGGAAGCCACCGAGCCAGTCCCAAACGACTCGTCTCACTACTTCGCACAATACCCAACAGTTATCGACCATTAAGTCCACTCCAGCAGCTGCAGCGATCAAAAATGGCGAAGGAACCACTGTAGCAAAAAATTGCCTGGAGATGTCAAAAATTACCTCTGTCAATTCAGAACCAAATCGAGTGATTCCAAGCCATGAATCTTCTTCTCCATGTCAAATACTACCTACACATACAAATTTGGAACATTTCACGGTGGGAAATTACCTCTATGAACAATTGTAGAGCTCTGATACGCACCAGTTGGTCGAAAATGGCATTCCGGTAGTCCAAAAGGTGCAAACTCAATACCAATCTCTTCCTCATGATGAAGAGGCTCTGCATATCAATCCAATTCAGCATGGGTATTACGTTAACTTTGGCATCGTTCACCACAGCATGTTTAGACAAAGCAGGTGTTCAAATCAACCAAAACCAATGTGAAATGGTATCTGCAGGTAAGGAGAACATTTCTCAGCTGCCACAACCCCACTTCATTGAGGTAAGCTCCACAGCATTGCAAAAAGGAAATTATGCAGAATCGAGCACACCAGGTGTTCGACTAAATGCTAGTGCCCATTCTAGCCCAATTCGGCCCATTCCACCTATTGGAGATGATTCCCTAGCTCACAAGGAACTTAACTGCAAAGTTCCACATCAATCCATCGGAGGAATTGGCCAATTTGAATTTTTGAAAGCTTCAGTTACTTCAAAGTCGATCGACATTGGTAGTGTGCATGATCAAGTGACATCAGAACAATTGAAGATGCTTTTTGATGCCTTAATCAATGTTTCTAATATCCTGTCTCAACTGAATGATCATCACAATGCCACAACAACTCAACAAAAAGCCCAAGCTCTACAGCTGGTCGAGAATGGTACACCAGTTGCCCTTTTGTGATCAAATCCAAGTCGATGGGAATCATGTTATCATGGAAAAAGTGCAAACACCACCTTCTAACCAAAATGACCAGCCAAAGAATCAGACAGTGATCAATTCGACCTCAGGGATTCTTCAATCTGCCACTGCAGTTCAAGCTGCTAGTCATGATGTATCAGCTCCTCCAATAATCCATAACATGCCCAAACTAGTTCATAATGCTTCTCTTAAGGTGTCCGGTAACTTTGATAAACCAAACACAAATAGGAAACACCAGAAAAATAATCTCAAACCTTCTGAACCCATGCAAACCACCCAGCCACATCAACATAGTCAAGCCAATGTTGCCAACCCTCATCCCAATAATGCTCCAAACAAAACCAAATTACCTATCACCCAACCACCCCCTACACCACCAACTGTTACTCACTCATATGTCACCAGGATGAGAGCCAGACACAATGCAGAAATAGCCCTCATAGAATTCTCTCCTCCCATTATTACTACCAAACAAGGTAAACCAGCTGTGATTTTCAGAAAGCATGACTACATGGTAAAATTTGCCGACAGATGTAAGTATACTGTGGTTGGAAAGTTTGCCAACACTATGGCTAGGATGGATGTTATTAGAAAGAGCTTCATAACTCAAACTCAAATTAGATAAGGTGTTAAAATAGCTCATTTCAATGCAAAAACCATATATATAGACTTGGATAATGAGTATGATCATGCTACAGTCTAGACAAAATAATACATGTACATCCAAGGTCAAATGATGAGAATTGAAGCTTGGAATCCTATCTTCAAACCCAATGAGGACTCACTTATTGTCCCTACTTGGATTATGATACCTGAATTGCCACGGCATATGTACTACATGGAGATACGCACTCACATGTTATCATAAATTGGAAAAGCCCTATTTCTAGACATAGCTTCCTTTTAAAAGACAAGAGGCGGTGTGGTGAAAGTTAAAATGCAGATTGACCTCACTAAAGAAAGACCAACTCATGTTTGGCTAGGATGTGATGAAGATCAATATGTAAATAGGGATGGCCATTGGCTTGAAGTCCAATATGACAACCTTCCTACTTACTGCACCCATTGCAGGCACCAAGGTCACTCAGTGCAAGCCTACCCAGTTAGGCTCAAGGAATTTGAAACTCAGAGAAAGAAGGAAGAAGAAGTAGTTGCAACAACAAATTCACAATCCAACTCTCAGCAGAAGTTCACAGAAAAGGCAGAAACAAGAAAACAACATCAAACCAGTAAACAACAAGAATTACCAAAAAGAGGTGGGCAAGACCAAAATAACAATTCAAAGGTAGCAGAACACCAAAAAGGAAATCACCACCAAAATGATGAAATTGATCTACCAAAAGATGAATGGCAAACACAAAAGAGGAAAACCTTTAAAGGCAAATCCCAGAACAAGAGGCAGCAACAGATATAGATATACCAAGACAACAGGCAAATTAGTCATCTAATGGTACGATTAACCAGCATACCCACACAACCAAGCAATCTGATATGTCTTCTAACACTCAGGCTGTTAATGCTGATACAGTAGTGAATGATTCTGGGGCCCAGAATCATTTTTCCCAGCCCATTTCTCCCCATGTTAATCTGGCTATTAAAGAAGCACAAGAAGGAATGGAGAAATGTCAGGAGAAACCTATAGAAATGCAGGAAGGCGTACCATCTGGGGGAGGGATTCCTCATGTTTTGCATGAGTGTGATAATGCACAATAGGTTGACCATAGGTTGGACTGTCTAACCCTGCCACCACTCTCCCCACTACTGGTAATCACCAAGTGCCACAATATTTTGATGAAGCTGAGCATTGTAAAATTATCGGCTCTTAAGAGGAACAATCATCCCAGGAAAATGATCAGATAAGAAGACTGTTGAAAGGGAAAGCTCTTGAAACTGCAGATTTCAGTACACAGAATCCTAAATCCAAAAATAAGCCTAGCCAAAAGAAGAGGAATGCTATGAGGAAACATAATGCAGGAATTAGTATCAATGAACATATTGATAACCTGCACACAAATACCTTCAACACTTATTTACAGATCCCCACAACTCAATTGAGATGGAACTCATGCCAAGGATCTGCTGCTAAATCACAAATGTACAAGGACCCAACAATCGACCCTGCTATCGCACGGCCTCTAAAAGTACCAATGAATCATTCATGTCAGGAGATACCCTCTCAAAGTTGTTAGTACTCCCCAAAATCAACAGCAACAACAAGACTTGATAAGCAAATATGAAGTGATACCTGCCAGGAATCAGACTACAGGAACACTGCCCATGGAGAGAACCATATCACTTCTGAACAGTCTATAGTTAGTTTGTCAACTGTAGAGCCGATCAATAAGACTAAGGCAATCACTTCACAACATACCTTGGCTTCAGATCTTCAAAATAATGACACGGGATAGAAATTACAACACACTGATATTATTCTGTTAGGTTGCCTACCTGGGCATCAGGACACTTATACTACTGCAGAAGTGTCAAAATTCACAGTGATTTCTCACCTACAAATAGAAAGTGATAAGGTTACCAAATTGGGGGATGAACAAATGGGGCTCACAGTTGTGGAGAATGATGCAATATCTATATCAGTTGCATGTGCATGTGCATCAGCTATTGGATCTCCAGTTCAGATACAACTAAATGTGCCATTGATATCTCCAAATCAGGTATTACATGACATCATTACACACACATATCTCCCAATTGAGATTCAACAAACCCTGCTTGATAAGCAACATATGGAAGATGAAGCTGTGAATCAACTGTTGGGAACTTCAAAGATGTTGTAAGAGAAGGAGGTTTGTCACCTAGATTGACAATCAGAATTGGAAAGAAAGGCAAAAGGCAAACACAAGCTAAGGAAACATTACCACCAATAAGAACTCTGCCCAAGAGGGCAGCCTCAACAAATAGATAATGATTAAAACACTCATCTGGAACATAAGGTCTGTCAAGACTCAACAAGCCTTTCAAAGGGTTATCAACTTGCAAAAGCAACATGGTTTCTTCATTGTAGCACTGTTAGAGCCTTCCAAAAATAAGGGTTCATACACAACTACAGGAGAAGGCTGGGTATGGAAACTACAATGTCAAATATCAATGGGAAGATTTGGTTACTCATTGATGTTGTTGTAGAGTGGGAGCTTCTGATAGACACTGAGCAGTAACTAACAATCAAAGTATTACATCATGGAATTGGAAAGCACATTATTATGGCATTTGTATATGCAAAATGCTCCTCACTGGAAAGATTAGAGTTGTGGGATAATCTGTATTACCTTGCTTCTGATATGGAACTCCCGTGGGTGGTTGGAGAAGATTTTAATGTGATTCTTAATGAAGAAGAGAAGATATGGGGACTTCCAGTATATCCACCAGAGTATGAAGATTTTGCTTTCTATGTCAATTCCTACGGATTGTTTGAAATTGGATATACAGGCAGTCCCTTCACATGATGGAATGGTAGATCTAATGAAGAATGCATATTCAAGAGATTAGACAGAATATTTGTCAATCAGTAATTCAACTCATTATTCCCAAGTGTTGATGTTGAACACCTCATAAGTACTTCTGACCATGCACCTTTGTTAATAACATGTGGGGAAGATGCTGTTCATTTTGTTAAACCTTTTGAGGTTTCTCAATTTTTGGACTACACATGAATCTTTCAATGAAGTAGTGAAGCAAAATTGGCTTGCAGACTTTGTGGGTGGCCCTTTTTCTCATGTTCAAAAAAAACAAAAATTGAAAGCTGCCCTATCACATTGGAGTAAAATTACTTTTGGGGATATAGTCAAGCAACTTGCAATTAGAGAGGATATTGTAAGGATAAAAGAGATATTTTTTGAGAAAGAGCCAACAAAGGAGAACAGAATTGTCCTACAGCAGGAACAAGCTGAACTAAAGAGGTATCTAAGCATTGAAGAGCACTATTGGAAACAAAAGGCAGGCATGAAATGGTTTGCTGAAGGAGATAGAAACACCACATTCTTCCACAATCATGTTAATGGGAAGAGACAGAAACTGCAACTCAAAAGGATTCAAAACATGCTGCAGGATTTCTGCACAGGCTCACCACTTCCAAAGTCCATAACACATACAAAACTTGTGCTACTCCCTAAGGTTCAGCAAGTACAAACATTTTCAGACCTAAGACCTATAAGTCTTAGCAATTTCAACAATAAAGTGATCTCAAGAGTGGTACATGACAGAATGGAGAAGATTCTACCATCACTAATTTCTCCAAACCAGTATGGCTTTGTGAAAGGAAGGAGCATATCTGAAAATATTTTACTCACTCAGGAGATTGTCACTGATATCAGACTGAGAGGCAAGACAGCTAATGTGGTTATCAAGCTTGATATGGCAAAGTCATATGACAGAGTTTCTTGGAATTACTTGTTTCATGTGTTGAGGAAAATGGGATTTGTTGAACAATTCATCAAACTGATCTAGAACTTAATAGCTAATAACTGGTATTCAGTCTTAATCAATGGTCAAGCTTCAGGATTCTTTAAGTCCAGCAGAAGAGTCAAGCAAGGTGACCCTTTATCCCCATCACTATGTATATTATCTGTAGAGGTCTTATCAAGATCACTGGATAAATTGTTTGAAGATAAGAAATTTATAGGATTTGGAATGTCTAAGTGGACAGATCCTTTGAATCACCTAGTATATGCTGATGATACAATAATATTCTCATCTTCTGATTCATATTCCTTAAGGAAAGTTGCTGAAATACTAAAGCAGTATGAACATACATCTGGTCAGCTGATAAACAAGTCCAAGAGCTCTTATTACATGCATGAGAAAGTGGCAAGGAATTTAGTACACTCAGTTGATTGTGTTACGGGTTTTAAAAAAGAAAACTTCCCTTTTAAATACCTTGGGTGTCCAATTTTCTACAATAAAAGAAGGAAGGCATACTACAATGATCTCATCAAGAAAGTAAAAGCAAAATTGCACTCTTGGAAGGGAAAATTATTATCTTTTGGAGGAAAAACTATTCTCATAACAAATGTGCTACAAAGTTTAACTACTCACATTCTTTTAGTAATGGATCCTCCTAATAATGTCCTTGAGCACCTGCATAAGACATTTGCCAGATTCTTTTGGAGCACTAAGGAAGAAGGCAGAAGCAGACACTGAAGCAAGTGGTTGAATATGTGTCTACCTAAGGAGGAAAGAGGAATAGGGTTAAAGTCACTATTTGATGTCTCCAAATCACTATTTGCAAAACTATGCTGGAGNTTACCACCAATAAGAACTCTGCCCAAGAGGGCAGCCTCAACAAATAGATAATGATTAAAACACTCATCTGGAACATAAGGTCTGTCAAGACTCAACAAGCCTTTCAAAGGGTTATCAACTTGCAAAAGCAACATGGTTTCTTCATTGTAGCACTGTTAGAGCCTTCCAAAAATAAGGGTTCATACACAACTACAGGAGAAGGCTGGGTATGGAAACTACAATGTCAAATATCAATGGGAAGATTTGGTTACTCATTGATGTTGTTGTAGAGTGGGAGCTTCTGATAGACACTGAGCAGTAACTAACAATCAAAGTATTACATCATGGAATTGGAAAGCACATTATTATGGCATTTGTATATGCAAAATGCTCCTCACTGGAAAGATTAGAGTTGTGGGATAATCTGTATTACCTTGCTTCTGATATGGAACTCCCGTGGGTGGTTGGAGAAGATTTTAATGTGATTCTTAATGAAGAAGAGAAGATATGGGGACTTCCAGTATATCCACCAGAGTATGAAGATTTTGCTTTCTATGTCAATTCCTACGGATTGTTTGAAATTGGATATACAGGCAGTCCCTTCACATGATGGAATGGTAGATCTAATGAAGAATGCATATTCAAGAGATTAGACAGAATATTTGTCAATCAGTAATTCAACTCATTATTCCCAAGTGTTGATGTTGAACACCTCATAAGTACTTCTGACCATGCACCTTTGTTAATAACATGTGGGGAAGATGCTGTTCATTTTGTTAAACCTTTTGAGGTTTCTCAATTTTTGGACTACACATGAATCTTTCAATGAAGTAGTGAAGCAAAATTGGCTTGCAGACTTTGTGGGTGGCCCTTTTTCTCATGTTCAAAAAAAACAAAAATTGAAAGCTGCCCTATCACATTGGAGTAAAATTACTTTTGGGGATATAGTCAAGCAACTNTTCAATTTTTGGACTACACATGAATCTTTCAATGAAGTAGTGAAGCAAAATTGGCTTGCAGACTTTGTGGGTGGCCCTTTTTCTCATGTTCAAACAAAAAAAAAATTGAAAGCTGCCCTATCACATTGGAGTAAAATTACTTTTGGGGATATAGTCAAGCAAC
>AWOL01S0365418.1:3519-14617 GCA_000715115.1 Nicotiana otophora
CGGCCTCCACCTCAGCCCCAACCTCTCGTGGCTCTAACAGGGGGCGCGAGTGTCTACTCAGCTAATCCAGTAGCGCATGTCCTGATCCATGTCCAGTTCACACTCAATAGTGAGTGGAAACGGTCGCTGGAAGAATAGTACCCAACAATAGTCGGGGTCAATTTCCACTGGAGTTTAATATGGGTGATTGGGTGTATACTTGATGAGAGTAAGTGAAATAACTCAATTATGGTTCCAAACAAGGGATTTTGTTTTCTACTTATATATTAACACTAACAATTGTAGACTAAGGAGAAGAAACTAGAAATCGAGTAATTGTTTTTGTTATTTTTACCAAATGGTTAAAAGGCCTAGGGTAGTGACCTTCACCTAAGTGTTCGCCTAATGGGTTAAGCACGTTTACACTTATTCTATTTGTTGGGGTGTATTATAGCTCTCAACTCTAAGTTACCTACTCAATACCTCTCAGTCATAGATTGATTTTGCCGAATTTGGCTTTCTCAAGCCCAAATGGGTATCAAGCTAAATAGTTGATATGAGCTCAAGTTGGGTTTTTCCTATCTCTAGTTCAAACTCTTTAATTAGGCTAATCAAATCCTTAATTAGCCTAGTTTCTTGTTAGCCAATGTTTCCTAGACTAGGTCCATCTTTCTCAAGTAAAGACCAAGTCAAAAAGGCATGAATCACTGTTTGTAACCATCAATTTTATAATTAAAGCATAAATAAGGCTAAATAAAAAATAAACAATCATAAACAAACAATAAATTAAATACTCATAAGGTTTACGCACTAGGGTTGGGTCAATAATCCTAGTAAAAGTCTAGCTACTCATGGTAGAAAATGAAGAAAACAAAGAAGAAATACTAATTAAACCCATAATATAAAATTAAAATGATAAACTATGATGCTTTAATCCCAAAATGGTCACAAATTTCCAAAAAAGGAAAACTACAACGGCTACAGTTACTAGAACTTCAAAACTCGACCTAAAAATATGATTCATGTCTATTTATAATGGCTCAAAATTCGCTGACAAAATGCCCCTCAGGAGGTTCTATTGCTGCACAACTCCATGTGCAGTTCGCACATTTCTTGAATTTGCAAGGAACTGGATTTTGCAGCCGCACAATTTTGTCTGCGACTGTAATTCAGGTTCTGTGGCCGGACAATTCTTTTGCGGTCCGCACTTCAGGAAAGACTTCAATATTGGTCATTTGCACACTCTTTGAACTTTTTAATTCTTGTCAGTGCGGAGCATGTTCTGCGGCCGTACAATTCATGTGCAGCCCGTACTTCTGCTTCAAGTACTTCAGAGCTTCTTCATCAATTCTGCAGCCGTAGAGAGAATTCTACGGTCCGCACTTGCTTCTGTTGCTGCAAAAATATCTCTGCAGACCGCACTTCTTATACGTTGTGTCCCTTCTTTCCTTGTGAGTCGGAACGCTCCTTTTTGAGTCAGATTTCTTCATAAGATCCCAAATTTCCAACATTCCTGCAATTTGCACATTTTCATTAGTTTTGGAAACACAAATCAACACTTTCGGACTAAAACAAAAGTAAAAAGGTACTAATAAGTGGTCAAAATCCACACCTATCATGGACTCACCATCTATGAGAGAATAGATATACGAAGCCTCAACTTCAAAATCAATAAATCCGTACGACAGGAATGAAAGAAGTGGAATTTTCCTAATAGTTCCGTAGCCTCTCGAAGATAAGTACAGAAGTCTCCGTACCGATCTACAAGACTCTACTAAACTTGCTCGTGACTCGTGGAACCTATGAACCTAGAGCTCTGATACCAACTTGTCAGGACCCAAAGTCCCACCATAGGCGTCGTGATAGCACCTAGTCTCTAAGACTAGGTAAACCGATTACTTACAACAATTAAGTCAGTTTAACAATGATATTTGGAATAGAGTTTAACACGAATACTGAAACAAAACCGAAATGAGCCTACGCGAAAATAATCATAACAATTTCCCAAGACTAGGTAATACAGAGTCATGGATTTTAGCTGAATACATGGAAAGATATCAAAGATCGAAATACAATACTGTTCAAATAATAAGCTGACAGTACAATGAAAGAAAAGGACTCCAAGAGACTGCAACGACCAAGCAGCTCTACCTTGAATCCCCGCGATCAAAAAGATAACCCTTCGTAAGTCTGATATCTCCAATACCTGGATCGACACAAAAAAGGTATAAAAGTGTAGTATGAGTATATCACGGTCGATACCCATTAGGTATCAACACTAACCTTGGTGGAGTAGTGACGAGGTACAAGTCAAGACACCTACTAATCAAAATAACCTGTGCTGTATAGAAGTATAAAGCTAATAATGAAAAGCAGGAATCGGTAAATGCAAATGAGAATCAACATGTGATATAAACAGTAAAGTAATAAGAACACCATGAAAGTACCATTGAAACCAAATAAGGAACACAAATGACAACCAATTAATCAAGATACTCTAACACAAGCTTCGCAATGAAATTTCCCCGAGATACCTCCTCTCAAAATCACAAGTCACGAGTCTCAACCCACGAATCATAGGCTCACGACACCTTGTGCCCACATCTCTAATCATAACTGCACGGATAACTCACGTGCCAATATCTCAATCCGCCCGGCATGATCACAGGCTCACTATCACAATTCGCCCGGCATGGGCACATGCTAAATATTAACATGAAAGCAGATAAAACAAGAATACATGGGCACAATCAATAAATCTTGAGTTTTGTACTCCTGAACTAGTATACGTGGCATGCTACGGTGTATGCTTGTGTGAGTGTACTATTACAACCCAAGTCAACAATTAATATCAAAGACATTGAGTAGATCATTTAAAGCAACACAACAAGTCACGTAAGGTGTATGACATACACAAGGGGTATCACACCATCACATGAATATCGTCAACATAATGCCTCCAGGTCATCACACATCATCTCTGCCATTGCCACCCTATCTCTCCGATAGCAACCCGTACCACCTTGCCCTAACAATATCATGAGCCACCCGTATCACTTTGCCCTGACAATATCATCAGCCACCCGTATCACTCCAATAACCACCTGTATCACTCCGCCCTGACAATATCATTAGCCACCCGTATCACTCCGATAGCCACCCGTATTACTCCACATAATAGCCAACATTATCGCTCCGCTCGGACAATAACACAATAGCCACTCGTATCACTCCGAATAATAGCCACCTTTATCTCTCTACCCGGAAAATAACACAATATCCACCCAGATCACTATGCATAATCAACAATAGTGAGATGCTACTATTATGCCCCGCATAACAACAATAATGAGATGCCACCCTTATGCTCCACATAACAACAACCAATCCACACAACAATTCACATGTGCTAATATCACAACAACATGACATATCAACTAGTACCACAAGTGCCTAAAGGCCACAACCTTTCCAAAAGAACCAACAATATCACTATTTCCATAACAATTAGTCCACGGCTCAAATACAATGTGTTTAGATTTTCAATAACAACAAAATGAATGGGAGAGTAAGTCAATAATGAACAACACCTCCTTTAAGCACAACTTCAATTAAAATAGATTAATATCTTTCAATAACTTCAACTTCAATTAATTGCTTAAGGACAAACTCAATAATGAAGATATTTTTATGAAATGGCAAACTTCGGATTCTTATGCATAAAATAGGCTAACAATGAAGGAGATGGCACAAACTAACAACTATGTCTAATGCATGAGAATAACCCGGCAACAAAGGGTATCATGTAACAACAATTTTAATTAAGAATAACTCGACAATAAAGGAAGTCACATAATGATAAAAGAGGTAACAACTCAAATAAAGCATACAAGAGTAAAATTTACAAGTAAAGGATGTGACATGTAGCAACAACTTCAAATAAAGCATGTGGGAGTAAACATAACAAATAAAAGCTATAGCGCGTGCTAACAGTTTCAAATAAACATATGAAGGAAGCCTACGAGTCTAAACCATTCAATTTCCAATTATAAGCCTGAGTACACACTCATCATCTCACGTACCCGTCTTTCACATGACACAAATAGCACAAACGACTCAAATAATAAGGGGTAGTTCTCCCACAGAAAGATAGGCAAGATACTTACATCAACGAAGCCAAATCAATACTCTAAAATGACCTTCTCGTGTGAAACAATCTCCAGACGGCTAAAAGCTAGCCAAAATAACTTAATATCATGAATAAAAACTATTGAAAATAATTTCGGATAATAAAGCTTCGATCTTTGATGAAATTTAAAAAGTCAATCCCGGGCTCGCATTTCAGAACTCGACAAAACTTATAAAATCCGGACACTCATTCCGATATGCGTCCAACCATATCAAAATTATTCAATTTTGACATCAAATCGACCTTCAAATCCTAATTTTACATTTTTGAAAGTTTTTACAAAAATTCTCATTTTCTCCAATTCAAATCACTAATTTAATGATTAAAAAATGGAATCATGAAATATAAGCAAATTCAGGTAAAAAACATTTACCCCAATCCAACACGTGAAAATCCCCTCCAAAATCGCCCAAATCTGGGCTCTCTAAATCAAAAAGTAATAAAAATATCAAACCCTCGATTTATAACATATTTTTCCCAAAAACTTCCGCTTTTGCGGACTCACATTCGCATATGTGAAGCCACATCATCGGAATATTCATCATAGATGCGCAAACAACTAAAATCCCAGATGACCGCACCTGGGTCCAAGACACCGCATCTGCGGTGTCTCATCTCTGAACAACGAAGCGCACAGGTGCAACCACTTTTGCGATAAACACTCCGCATCTGCGGAGACTTCCAACCCAGCTCGCTACCGCACCTGCACCTACCTACTCACACCTGCATAGCCGCATCTGTGGGAATGACATCACAGATGCGCAAAACTTCAACTCCCCATTATCTCGTCTTTGCGCCTTCTCGTCTGCACCTACACCAGTGGTCCGCAGGTGCGACCACACCAAATCCCTGCCTAAACCAGCTTCACACAACATGATCCAAATGATTGAAAACCCGTCCGAACATACCAACAAGTTTTATAACATAATACTGACCTACTCGAGGCCTCAAATCACATCATACAATATCAAAACTATGAATCGCACCTCAAATCGAACTTAATGAACTTTTAACTTCTACAACTCACGCCGAATCATATCAAATCAACCCGGAATAACGTACAATTTTGCATGCAAGTCTCAAATGACATAACAGAGCCATATCAACTCCCGTAAGCATAATCTGGATCCGATATAAATAGAGTCAACTCCCGATCAAACCTCTCACTTTCAAAACTTCATCTTTCAAACTTTCGCCAAAATGTATCAAATCAACCTATGAACCTCCAAATCCAAATCCGAACATAAGTGTAAGTCCAAAAGCACCATACAAAGCAATTGGAACCATCAAAATACCATTCTGGAGTCGTATACACTAAAGTAAAACTCCAGTCAACTCTTGCCACTTAAGCTTCTGAAATAAGAATCCTTCTTCCAAATCGATCCCGAAACATCCGAAAACTGAACGTGGCAAAACATGCATGTCATAATACACATTACAAAGCTACTAGAGACCTTAAGCCATCGAAAAAGAAGCTAATTCTCAAAATAACTAGTCATATCGTTACAGTGCAAGACACTAAGATTTATCAATAAAACTAAGGAACAGAAAGGTCACTAGAGTTTTAATTTTAACAAGTCAATTAATCCTATAAGCTCCTAGCTGGGTACCTATTTGTAAATAACTTTATTTTGACTAGTCTGTGTCACTAAAGATCGGGTAAGGGATCAAATTACCATGAAGGGAAGGTGTTAGAAACTCTTCGAGGTCCACAACTATGGGTCCCGGTCAAAGTTTACACTATGCAGATTATAAATTATAAATGTCCTATGTGATCATGTAAGACAAAGAATTTAAAGGTTCTATTGTGAACAAGTGTAAGGAAAATTAGACAACATTTAAACTATATAGATAATCAGTATAAGTTTTTGGAGGTTATAAATACAACTTGATTAGTCTATCTTTAATGAATAAACATATAAAAGAAGGGGATCTTGTGTTTTTTAGCCTAAATGATCACCCCGTGCAACATAAATAATACTTCGCAACTCCCTTGAGGTAGGGGTTGCTCATATTATTCAGTGGGCACAGACTATCATCTCTTGCTACCCAATTAGTATGTTAAAGTTGTTTACCTAAATGCGCTCTAATTCAATTCTAGGTCATGTCCTATGCGTGCACTACCCGCCCCATGCCTATGGTCTATGAGGCTTTGGACATACTATTAGGTGGTTTTAGACTCTACTCAGAATGCTCAAAAATGATAAAACTAGCGCGCATTCAAAACATATAGGACTTCACATAAAATGCAAGAAAAGTCTCAAGTTAACCCCCACACATAAGCAGCAAATGCACGCGACAGATTTAGGTAATAGATAGTTTTTTAGAATTAGGACGCATTAGAGTCGTTAAATCCTATAGGCATGGTTTCTATATGATTCTGATTTCCAGTATCGTACAAGCAGTACTACAGCTTTAGACTAACGTATAGGCAGATTAAAGGCATTGCAGGTCCTATAGGCATGATCTCTAATTGTTTGCATGATGAGATAGTACACTGCATGAAAGCTCAGGATTAACAGCGTTGATTTTTATAAACATACTGTCTAAGACGAATAACAGTATCCAATGAGTAGGATTCTAACAGTCGACAATTAAAATTGATTTAATAACACTTTATCCCTATAGGCATGTCATCTAAGTGCGACAATACAATGAAGCAACAAAAGTAATTGATTGGTTGATTAATATCCTATAGTCATGATATCTACATGAGCAGTGTACTAAAAGTAATAGAAGCGATTTACCGATTGATTAGTTGGAGTCCTATAGGCATAGTATCTATATTAACAAAGCATATGTTATCACATTCTATAGGAATACTGTCTAAGAGTGCACAATAGTAAACATGGAAAACAAGTATAGCAAATACTTGGACTAACATGCTTGAACATTGTACAAGTAACGTATGCACAATCCCTAAAGGCATGATTTCTATGAGTGTGCAGAATAGGAGCACGTCAAACGAACATCGAACAAGGTAGTTAAATCTTATAGGCAAGTTTTCTACCCATTCACGCGAGAATCAGAATACCCCAACCCCCTTTCACTAATCTCCCCCATCATTTGCTTATAAATTATTACATGACCAAGGATAAAAGAATAAACATACTCAAATATTACATAATCGAGATTATTACAGGCCCAACAAGTAGGCAGACTCAAGAAGAGCTAATCCAGCACTGCCTGGGCCTTCAATAGACTCTTTCACTTGAATAGCAGGCCCAGATCCAAACACTTACCAAAATAGGAGAGTATAGCCATTTGCACAGCCCAAAGCCACACATGGACTCATATCGAGCCCAATAGTTACAATATTGACCAATTTACCAAATAAATTAATGGACCACACATGGAAATCAACCAAACAGTTCTAAAGCAACATCTTATAGAGACAGGGTTGTATGACATTTAGCAAGATTCATAAACACATTAGCATTTTAGAAGCAAGAGTGATAGTATTGATTAAATAAATAACATGAAACTAGGAGAGTCAATAGACTCAATTTTCAACATGGTAAACACAACATACGTTAAATCATTATGCATGTGACAACACGCTAAGGATAGTTATAATACTAGGAGAGTTAAGGAGACATGCCACTTTGGATTAACATGGTAAATATATTAAACACATATGAGGTTAACATGCTAGGCTTTCCATAATGAATTCGGAATAGAGCATTAACCATAAAAGGATTTTAAAAACTTAGGGGTCTAAGTCATAAGGGGTCAGACAGGGTCATAGTCAGGAGATGACAATTATACATGACAAACATGCAAGCAAGCAATCGATGAGAAACCTAATCATGCTAAGTATAACACAAAGATCTCAAAGTCCAAAGGTATCATGGCAGGAAGACATATTATCTTACGGTTAAATAGAACAGGGAGACTCAGAACATAAGCCCGTCGACTATGCATGATCATGGGATCTAAATTTATTAGGATTCAACTAGAATCATAAACTATACCAAAGAATACACAATTGACCAAACATCAAAGATAAAGCAACAGGTTTGGTTAAACCATTGCGACAACAGAATGGTTCATGAAAGCAAGTAAGAGCAAAGTTCACATAAAGGAATTATCAGTAGAAATTTACTAAGGCAAATTCTGGGTAGGATATGATTCCCTAGGAATTTCAGTGCAAGAATCCCGAAAAAGGCATGAGAAATACTCACAATAAACAGCAGAACAACAAAGTAAACTTAAAGGTACATAGTCATTCAAGCTGAATATATTGGAGTTTTAACAATCTAGGCACGTTTTGACACTCGAAGACCCAAAATTGTAGAATAGCTACAAAGCAAGTAAAATTGTCAATGATAATAACATAATATTGGAGTCATATTGGCTCAAATAACATGGGTATGTGAAGCACTCGAAACAAGAAAATAGGATAGAATTGAAAAGGTCGAGGCACTTACTAGTATGCAGATTCAACAAACAAATAGAAGAGAAAACTAAGTGTCAGCAACAACTCGAATATCAGCCTCAAAGAGAACAACCAAGCAGTGCTCACACTAGGGAGGTCGATAGAAAGGGTTCCGGTGGCCTTGGCTTTCAGCTGGCCAAGAGCCAAGAGTGCAGAAAGTATAGAAGAATGAGAGTTGAGAGAACAGTAATGGTAACATTAGTTAAGTGATGAATCGTTGAGCCTTAGAGGGGAACAGGAAAAAGGGGTTTATATAGTAGCAAACGTAAACACACAAACAAGGAAAAACAGTCAATTAAACATAAAAAATGAAAGAATAGCATGCAAAATCGATTCAGAATCAATTTAGGAGAAATCAGGCGAACCCTACTTCAATAAGGAGAACAAAAATAGATATCATAGTAATTATAAAATTCCACCGAATTTTCTAAGAGAACATATAACAGCTAATCTCATAAAACATTCAATCCCTTAGAACCCGAAATATAATGTCTATTGAAACCAGAGATACAGATATGACATCTTCCTCAATATGAATAGTTGATAGTAACACTTAGATCACTAAGTGTAACTATTTCTATTCTGAGCTCCCATAAAAATGAGGATATAATCAATACAATTGAAATGCATTAAGCCAATTTTCAAACATAGTTGCAAAAGAAACAAATATAGACAAAGCAGGAACTAACTTACAATGAGATGTGAAGATCAAAGCAACACAATGAAAGAGGGACTTACATCCGCAAAGCCAGAAACAACCTATTCTTTAGTAGCATTACAACCCCAAAAATATAGCCAAAGCAGATGCCAAAATCTACATCTATCCCACTTTCAAAAATCACAAATATACCAAAACTACCAAATTATTCCCATGCTATGCTTGTGAATCTATCAATCAATGGAAAGGAACATAATATTTTTTTTTAAAAGTATATACAAATACCAACCGAATAAGACATGAGACCATTGATTAGAACTGGAATGGAGATATAAGTACTGATGCGGATAAACCACACTATCTTTATTTAGATACTGCATGAAAATGGTTTATCTGATACCCTAGTTTTTGCTTTGAGAAAGTGTCGACCCTGGGTACGACCTCCTAGCTCAATACTAAATCAAAGCATTCAACGAATTGAAACCCTAAACTAGAAACAACTGAAACTAGAGATGAATGAGCTTACAATTTCAAGTCATAGCCACAACACTAGAAGAAAATATTATCGCTCATTTGAACCTCGTAACTCAAAGCGCGAGTCAAAGGGTTGAACGGAAAGGGGAAGGTAAGAGACAAAATGAAAAAATAGCGGGAGGAATTCGGCGTAAAAAAGAGAGGGAAGTTTATCGCGTTTGTTTTTGCTGAAAATTGAGAAAGAACTATATATTGTTTAGGCCACAAGTCAAATGAATTGTTGAGAAAAATAAGTATTTTACCAACAAGAAAATATTTTTGGCAACACTGACAATTTATTTATATTTTATAATCGTTATATTACCCAAAAGATTATGCCAACAAGAAATTGTTTGTGGGTAAATGTTCTAGGGTATAGCAACAACTAAATAAAATTGTTGCCATTTATTGATATTTAGCAACAATATCATTGTTGCTAAAAAGTCGTTGCTAATTCTATACTTTCTTGTAGTGTTTATTATAGAGAATACCATTATTCCAGATAGTCTTGGTATACTGTAGAATATACCATCATTAATAGTACTCCTGTCACGACCCAAACAAACCCCTGTCGTGATGGCGCTTATCGTGGAACTAGGTAAGCCGACTCATTTCCAAAACAAACCGCTATTTTCATTTCAAAGATAATTTCAGTACTATTTAACATAAAAACCTTCGCAAAGAAGTTCAAATCAAAAACAAAGTGTGGAAGAAAAAGCCCGACATCGGGGTGTCACTAGTCATGAGCATCTACTACAATCCATCTAACAATATCAAGGCTAAGTCATCTTGAAAAATAGCTAAATACAACTAGAGGAAGATAAGAGGGAGAAGAGCAGGGGCTACGGTCGCCAAGCAGCAACCTTGCTATCCCCGAGAACATCTGCAACCAAAATAATCAACAACCACTACCGTGTCCAGCTACACCTGGATTTGCACACAAGGTGCATGGAGTAACATGAGTATGCCAACTTAGTAAGTAACAACAATAAATAAAGACTGAGCAGTAGTGACGAGCAATAAAGCATATAACGTTCATATCAGAAAATCTCAATAAAATACCATATGCTTTTAAAATCAGGGTTTGAATCAAAATATCTCGTTTACGCCCAGTTCCAGTAAAAATCAATTAAAGATATTTTTCAACAGTTTTCAAACAGAAGAAAAATACAAAGGTGAGCAAAAATGATGAAATCCTAAACAGCCCTTCGGGCAAAACATCACTCATATACAGCCCCTCGGGTAAACCTCACAGTTACTCGTGCCACTCGGGCATACCTCACAATCACTCTTGCCACTCGGGCATACCTCACAATCACTC
>AWOL01S0365664.1:0-10379 GCA_000715115.1 Nicotiana otophora
TTGAACTTTTTGAATTCTTGTTAGTGCGGACCATGTTCTGCAGCCGCACAATTCATGTGCGGTCCGCACTTCTGCTTCAAGTACTTCAGGGCTTCTTCATCAATTCTGTGGCCGTAGAGGGAATTCTACGGTCCGCACTTGCTTCTGCGGATGCAGAAATACCTCTGCGGACCGCACTTCTTGTGTGTTGTGCCTCTTTTTGCCTTGTGAGTCGGATCACTCATTTTTGAGTCAGATTTCTTCATAAGAGCCCAAATTTCAAACATTTCTGTAATTTGCACACTTTCATTAGTTTGGGGAACATAAATCAATACCTTCTGACTAAAACAAAAGTAAAAAGGTACTAATAAGTGATCAAAATGCACACTTATTAGTAGGAACCTGCGCTCACTGCTGGTATATCAGACTCTGGAGGGGTGGATCCTGCCCAAGCACTAATATAAGCCAATCATGGCATGAATCAATAAAGGTTACTGCGGCGTGTAGCCCGATCCCATAAATATCACTCACAATCAGGCTCTCGGTCGCATTCAATCATCAATCTCTCTAGTCTCTCGGGCTCACAAATCTCATAACAATCAGCCCAAACAATGATACATGATGTAGCAATAAATGATAAATATAGACTGAGATATGATATGCAAATGATGAATCTGACTGAGTACATAACTGCAATTTAAGCAAATAACTCAACAACAAAAGAACGACCTTTATGGTTCCCAACAGTACCAGCATATAGCCTAGACATGATCTCTAACATGAATCACAACTAAACTTCTCTAACACGTGGAGTAAACATGAATAATAGCAAGATTAGATGACTACATAGTTCCACGGAATCAACCGAGTCACAATTACTACGGTGCACGCCCACACGCCTATCACCTAGCATGTGCGTCACCTCAACACCAGCCACATAACACGTATTTCAGGGATTCATACCCTCAAAATCAAGTTTAGAAGTGTTACTTACCTTAAACCGTACAAATCTCTACTCCAACAAGCTCTTGTCTAGCGAATCGGCCTTCGAACGACTCGAATCTAGCCACAAACAACTTAATACAATCAACATAAACTATATGAATCAATTCCATAAGATAAGACTAGGTTCTTTAACAAAAGTCAAAAGGTCAACTCAAAAGTCAACCCCGGGCCCACATTTCAGAATCCAACAAAAACAACAAAATCCGAACAATTATTCAATAGCGAGTCCAACCATACCAAAATTACCCAATTCCGACATCAAATCGTCACTCAAATCTCCAAATCTTACTCTCCAATCCCTAGTAAAATATTTCCCAAATTTCACCTTAAAAACACATAATCAATGTGGGAAATTCAATGGGTATTCAATATTAATAGATAAAAATGACCAAAAGTGACTTACCTCTTGAAATCTCGTGAAACCCCTCTCAAAAATCGCCTCCAACCGAGCTTGAAAAGTCCAAAAATGAGGAAATAACTCAAACCCTCGACCTTAAGAATCTGCCGGTCATCTCGCACCTGTGGTTCACTTAACGGCTTCTGCGGCTCCGCAGGTGCGGCCAAACCTCCACTTCTACGGTTTCCATAAAGGTCCCTGCCTTCGCTTCTACGGACCAGGATCTGCTTCTGCAGAAACGCTTGCCCCTCGCCACTTCCCGCATCTGCGATCTCGCAAGTGCGGCCAAAACCTCGCACCTGTGCATCCCCTCAGCCCAAAGGAAATCTACTTCTGCGATGCCAAACATGCTTTTGCGGTTTCGTACATGCGACCAAATCCTCCGCAGATGCGATCGCACCAGACCTGAACTCTTCAACAATCCTCTAAGTCCCAATTCCAATCCGCTAACCATCTGAAATCCATCCGAAGCCTCCGTGACCTCAACCAAACATACAAATAAGTCCTAAAATACGATACGAACTTAGTTGAGGACTCAAATCATATCAAACAACATCAAAAACACGAATCACACCCCAATTCAAGCCTATTGAAACTAATGAATTTCTAACTTCTACAATCGATGCCGAAACCTATCAAACCATTTCCGATTGACCCCAAATTTTGCACATAAGTCATGAATGACACAGCGAACCTATTCCAACTTCTGGAACCAAAATTCGAGCCCATTAACCACAAAGTCAACTCTCGATAAAACTTTTCAACCTTCTAAACTTCAACTTTTCCAACTTTCGCCAATTCAAACCAAAATCATCTACGAACCTCCAAATCAATATCCGAACACACTCCTAAGTCCAAAATTACTATACGGAGCTATCAGAATAGTCAAAACTCCGTTTCGAAATTATTTACACATAAGTCAACATCCGATAAACTCATTCAACTTAGGTTTCCAACTTTGGAACTAAGTATCCAGCTCATTCCGAAACATCCCCGGAACTAAACCCACCACCTCGGCAAGTCACATAACAACAAATGAGCATAGGATAAGCAATAAATAGGGGAACATAGCTATAATACTCAAAACGACCGGCCAGGTCGTTACACAAAGGTTCATTCCAACTGGAAACTATGGAAGGAAAGCTCCTCCAAATAATTGAAACATCAACCACCTCAAATACTTCAACTTCTGAAAAACAAGAAATGCCTAGTAGAGTCATACTCTTTTTTCCCTTACTTGAGTTTTGTCCCAAGAGAGTTTTCTCAAGGACGTTTTTAACGAGGCGACGAACGGGGCACTTCGAGTTGGAGTACGTGAGAGCAGACACGTTTTTCATTGCCCGAATCCTCAAGAATCTTTATGTCGAACAATGAAGGGACTAGATATAATGGGAATGGGACGCTAGCCATCACCCAAAACTTGTAATTTTCTCCAAAAGTTACCTCAAGGCGAAATGATGTAATCAAAGCAATGATATTTAAGTAAATAAGATACATGTTCATTGAAACTGCTCTCCTGAAAAGGTACATTCGACTAGTTCGAACAACTCCTATCGGCCTTTGGCCACGACTTAGTGAAAGGTACGTTCGACCAGTTCGAACAACTCCTATCGGCCCTCGTCCACGACTTAAACAAAAAAGTACATTCGACCAGCGCGAACAACTCCTATCGACCCTCGGCCACGACTTAGTGAAAGGTACGTTCGACCAGTTCGAACAACTCCTATCGGCCCTCTTCCATGACTTAAACGAAAAGGTACGTTCGACCAGCTCGAACAACTCCTATCGGCCCTTGGCCACGACTTAGTAAAATATACGTTCGACCAATTCGAACAACTCCTATCGGCCCTCGACCACGACTTAAATGAAAATGTACGTTTGACCAGCTCGAACAACTCCTATCGGCCCTCGACCACGACTTAATGGAAGGTACGTTCTACTAGTTCGAACATGTAACTCCTTGAGAATATTGAACCGCTCTACGAACGCGAGTAACTCCTCGTCTTTCTTCTTCAGCTCCTCCCTTAAGGCCAGGACGTCGCCCTCCTCACGAAGCCGCTTCTGAGTCTCCTTGTATTTTTTGTGAAACTCTACGCACTTAGTCCGCAGCCTCTGGTAGATCTTTTTCTTTTCTTCTCTCTCCACACACTTTCGATCTCTAGGATAATGGTCTACAAACCAAAGAAAAGTAAGAATAAGACTTAGAAGCAAATCGAAGCAAATAAGAAAGAATGAAAAATGTCAACACTTACCTTGAGAGCGAGGCAAGTGATGCTCTTTGATAAGGTGTTGTCTCTCAGCTCTCAAAAAGTCACATGCTCATATTTAGAGCAGAGGGAGCTGAGGGCGTTAACTATGTCCTCGGTATCCTTTTATAAATCACGATTCATTGGAATCGTGATAGTTCTTGATCCTCCCTCTATCCTAATCTCGACCTGAGTAGTCCTACTATTGATTATTTTAAGGTCTTCAGGGTCGAGGTTAGAGCCGGATTCATCATCCTGTTCAACAGGACCCTTGTCTTTCTCCCCATTAGTAAGAGAAACATACTTAGCAGGTTTAGAAGATGAGGCCCCCTAGAGCCTGAAAGCGCAGAGTCGTCACCAAATGCACCCTCTGCGACCGCCTCCCCTTGGAGATGTGAAGGTACAACTGCATTGATCTCTTCTAAAGGGGGCACCTCAAAGGACGCTCTGACATCCTCCTCGATGGACATAGTCGTGGTCTCCGTATCGTGATCTCGCCCTCCGATAAGTCGACGGCCGCAGGTACGCCCTCTCCCATGTCCATGGCTTTCCTCTTACGAGGCCTCAAGTCCGCGTCAAGCGAAGAAACCTTTTCATCCTCAACATGGAACAACACCGAGGAGGGAGCAAGCACAAAAATTAAGATGGAGGCGGGAACATAAGACGTAGCGATCCTTCTCCTCCTAAAAGAAGGTGTAGGCTCCATGTTTCTTCTCGCAGCCCCCCTAACAGAACCTAGAGGAAGCATAAAAAGACGAGCACGATAATATAAGCGAATACAAGTGCAAAGCCGACCGGAAGAATAAAGTACCTGTCGACGGGAGGGCCGGTTTGAACTTTTTCCAGACACTCGACCACTCACGGATCCCCACAGTGAAATGGAGGACTTGTCTGAGCCAGTCAGCGAGATGCGCCACCAACTGAAGAGGTCGATCAGTAGCTGCAAAACAAGAAGGGTTATTCCACAAAATCGGAATAAATGACTTTTTTAAAAAAAGAGGAAAGGTAAAAGCGAGAATACAAATACTTACAGGTGTGGTTCCAGGCCTCAGGGAAATATGCAGCATTGGCCACGACGGCCTCGGTCTTGACAAAGAAGAAGTCGAGCCAAAATTGTTGACTAATTTTGTCATCCATTTTAACCACCAAGCACTTGCCTCCACGATGTCGTAGGTTCAGCATCGTGCCTCGGTAAAAGCTGAGCACGAGTAGATGTATTACATGCCGCACCATGATCTCAATGCCAGCTAGCTCGGCGAACTTGGACATCATTTTACTAACCTTATATACGTAGGGCCGAGCTGGGCCGGGCAGACCCGGTAGTAAAATTCCTCCACCATAGGTGGGAGAAGAGAGTAACTAACGGTGAAGGGATATGTGTAGAGAGCGCAATATCCTAGGCGATGGGTACCCATTTCGTCCTCGCCTACAGGTATAAGTTCTACTTGATTGGCGATGCCATATTGACTTTGAATTCTGCTAAGCGCTCAGCCATCAAAGAGGATCAAAAAACCTCAGTCACTACCTCCGGTGGCCGCTGCAAATCGATTTTTGCATAAAGGTTGCGGGAGATAATCTCCTCCACTGAAGGGAAAACCTCATCTTCAACAGTGGAGGTGGCATCTCCCCTATGAATAGGAACCACAACCGCCAGTGGGATAGGTTGAGTCTCTTCATTAATACTAGAAGCTAAATTTGACATGGATATGGAGTTTAAAGAAGATTAGAAGAAAAAACTGAGAAGATAAGAAGAAAACCCGGGGATGTTAAACCAGAGAAATAAGAGAAAGAAAAAGTGGTTCTAAGGGAGGTAAAACTTGAATAATGGTGAAACACTCCCTATTTATAAAGGAGAGGCACCGAATCTAAAATGGATCATCATGATTACAACCAAAATTGATGCACCGGAACCAATCAAAGGTCGTGCGCGTATCGATGCAGCAGAACCAATCAAAGGTCATGCGTATATCGACGCAGCGCATCGGGAACAAGCGTCATCATGACGAATGACGTCATGATGTCACATCTTTTCCTTGACAGGATAGTTCCATTAAATCACACGGGAAGATTAAGATTTTGAAATATGTGATCTTAGATGTTCCATGTCGCCCGCTTTTCATAACGGCCACGACCGCTGCAATCCGCTCATTGAATTCGCCCACGAGGATGACCTCAACACGCGTAAGGACTCACTGTATGGGCAAAAATCATCATGTTACATGTGGACTAGGTCAACATGAATGAAGCCTTCGAAGGCTGCCACGTGTTGTTAATATGATACAATAACCTGATTTCAAAGGGTCGACGTCACGAGAAGATAACAGGTTGTCGACAAGGTCGAAGTGACTCGATAAAAGACGAGGACAAGGACGAGCACTCCTCTTCGGAGAGCAATAACGGCTAGTTTTAGGATTACTGTTCCCTAGAGAATATTCAGTGAATATTCTTCCCAGTTGTATTATATAGAATTTTGTGGCCCAAGTATCCTTATTAATAGAAAGATACGTAGTGATAGAACGGGATTGGACACTTTCTGAAAAGAATAATATATTGATATTCTCTGAAGATTCTCTCTTTATCATATACATGCAAAGCTTACCTTTTTCACATTTTTATCTATCTTTTCTCTCCCAATCCAAGAAGAATTGGAATATTCAATGGCTTATCATTATATATCATATCAGACGAATCATTGTGAAATCTCACCCTTGTCGAGTGAACTTTGTTCCATTATTTACTTAAATACAATTTATTGTTATTTATTACTTTTTCTACATCTTTGAATCATTTATTACTCCATTATTGCTCCAAGATATTGTTACCTAATAGCACACGTTCGATATTCTTTATAAATACACTAGATCTATCATTTGGATATTAATTTTGATTTAGATTAACCATTTTCATTATAAATCTAATTATATAAAAACTTAGCTCCAAATTTTGGGTTATACAATGGGTTCCTACAGTGATCTCGAGTTATATATATAATAGTAATTCGGCTCGAGTTGACAGTCAATTTTTTTTAGATATTTAGAAAACTTTTTAATAGAAATACAAGGTTGGACAAAAGCTGATGGGCTCGCGAAAACCCATAGGCTTATAAGCTTGTTTGGCCAAGTTGTTAAAAATTATTTATTTTAAGAAATTTTTTGTCAAAATACTTTTTTAGAGAAGTATTTTTAGGGAGAAACAACTTGTGTTTGACCAACTCGTTTAAGAAGTGCTTTTTCTACTAGTTGATAAATAAATTGTGTTTAGCCAATCTTTTCAAAAAGTACATTTGAGTTTCAAATTATAAAAAAGACAAGTATCAATGTTCGTTACATATATGATTATTTAAATAGAGAAATAATTTTAAGTATTTATTTTGAAAGACTTTAATTAAATTTTTATTTTTATTTAATTAAAATAATAACCACTAAAATTAAAAAAAAGACATATTATAATTTTAATCAATGTAAAATTTAGTTAAACCAAAGCAATAATATTAAATATCTCGTATGATGATTTTCATTTGACGATTATTTGAATATACTAAACTATAACAATTAATATAAATCAAAAGTTCATTCTGCACAAGTACATATTGATGATACTACAATCAATTTGACAATGATCAATTACTAATAGGTTTAACGGAAACAAGGTCAACACTTAGAAATGACACTATGAAAAGATTAGAAAAATATTAAGTAAAATTTGAATTAAGTCAAAAGCAATTAAAAATATAATATTAAAGAAATATGGCACTTATCAAAATTTTTTTGCACTGTAACAATCTGACCGATCGTTTCAAGTTCTAGCATGTCGTTCGGTGGTTTGAGACCTTAAGTAGCTTCACTTTACGTATTATGACCCGCACGTGTGGTCGGTTTTGATTTTTGACAAGTTCGGAGTTGATTTGGAAGAATAATTTGGAAGTTTTAAGTTGGAAGAGTTGACCAAGGTTTGGCTTTTGAGTAACCAACCTTAGAATCGGGATTTGATGGTTCTTATAAGTTCGTAAGGTAATATCAGACTTGGATATATGTTCGGGTTGAGTATCGGATGGTCTGGGAGCGATTCGACACTTATTATCGGAAGTGTGCATTTTGAAAGTTTTGAAAGTTGCTAAGTTTGACTTGGAGTGTGCTTTGGCGTTAAGGACTCCAGACAGTGTTCGAGGACTTTGGATAGGTTTGTTTTATTGATTGATACTTGTGTGTGAAGTTTGGTCGCAATCCGAAAATGTCTAAGTGTGATTCGTATGCGTTCGGCGAAGTTTGAAAGTTAAAAGAAGGATTTGATCGTCGATTCGTGGTTTTGATGTTATTCGTCGCGTTTCGAGCCTTTGGATAAGTTTGGATAAGGTATTAAGACTTGTTGGTATGATTAGAGGGGGTCCCGGGAGGCTGGGGAGTGTTTCAGGGTGGTTTCATATCATTTCTCTTTGTTTTGCAATTGTTGGTGTACTAGTGTGCTATCGCGAAAAAGGCTATAAGGGGGCCCTGAGGTTTGCTCTTCATAAACGCGAGGAGGTCCCCTTAAATGTGATGGAGGACCTGGCTCCTCTTCGCGAATGCGGAGCTAGCCTCGCGAACTCGAAGAAGGATGGGAGTTGGGGGCTGACAGGCGTTAAGCCTCACGAACGCGACTCAGGGACCGCGAAGATGAAGTGTAGGGAACATGAGGCATCGCGAATGCAACCTGGGGGTCGCGAATACGAAGAAGATTTTTGGGCAGCTATGATTTTGGCCTTCGCGATCGTGAAGGTACTTTCGCGATCGCAAAGAGGAAAGACCTGGGCAGAACATGAATTTAATACAGGACTTTGCTGATTTTTCTCATTTTTAACTTGGGTTGGCCGATTTTGGGAGCACTTTGAGGGGAGATTTTCATCATCTATTGCAAGGTAAGCTATTCTCACTTGTTGTAAGTTAAATACATAGAATATATACGAATTTAAACATAAATTTTATAGAAATTATGGGATTTTGGAAAAATCTAGAAATAGTATTTTTGAATTTTGACCACGAAATTAGACATGGAATTAGGAATAAATTATATATTTGAGTTGGTAGTGTTATGTGTAATGTTTATCTTTGAAAATTTTCAGAATCCGGACGCGTTGGGTTGACTTTGTTGACTTTTTGAGTGTAGTTGAGAATTGTTATGAATTATTAAATTATGAGTCTTTAAGTATATTTTGATTGGTTTGCATGTTATTTGACAAGTTTTGGATCGTTCATCATTGGTTTAAGGAGTTAGAGAGGTGTTGGAGTCGGTTATCGAATTTCAGAGCGAGGTAAGTCTCCTATCTAACCTTGTGAGGGGGAATTTACCCCATAGGTGTTATATTTTCTATGTGCTACATATTGTGGGAGCTACACACGTATGAGGTGACGATTGTCCGTGCATACGCTAAATTTCCTGATTAGGTCCGGGTAGATTTAGACTCACGCCATACTTTAATTTCAATATTTGAGATATCATTACATGTTTAATTGCTTAAATTTATATTTTTTCTGTGACTAGACTTGCGTAAATTATCGGACTTGTGATTTTAGATATTTGGCGAGCTACTTGGTTAGCAGTAGAGATTACACTTCCTTATACGATTTTTTTCGTGTTGTACCAAATTTGTCCGAAAGTTTCTTGAATTTCATAACTCACACATATATTCGTGGGTGGGGCCAGTGACCCGTTAAGTCTTCATTATTCTTATGAAATCGGGCTGAACGCCTCAGCAATATCAGTATGGGATCGGACCATTCACCTTGCCGGTATTATGAGATGCATCTATGGTTCGTGCCGGTTGACCCTCAGCAGTGTACATGATTATGGGACTGGGCTGAACACCTCAGCTGGGATCGGGTCGTACGGCACGGCAAAAAATCGTGTCTTTACTCTTGCAGAATTGGGTCGTTCACCTCGGCAGAGTCGTGCATAATAATTGATAAGAAGTCAGTGTACCTATGAGTTTGTCTGACTTGAGATATGACCTTTTATCTGGTGTTGACCGTTATGTATTCCATTCGAGGTAGTATTCGGTTATTGAGGACCTCATGTTTATTCTTCTGTCGAGGACCGTATTATGCACTTATATTTATTTCGTTATTTTTACCTATTATGCCTCATATCTGTTTACTTTCATTATACCTGATTTATTGGACCATTAGTAAGTGTCGATGTCGACCCGCCGTCACTACTCCTTCGGGGTTAGGCTAGCTAGATACTTACTCGGTACACGTTGATTTACGTACTCATGCTATACTTTTGCACTAACTGTGCAGGTATTGAGGTAGGTTCATTTGGTGGTCATCTTGGCGCATATGCGCAACCGCTGAGGGGACTTTATGGTGAGTTGCATTCTATGTTATGATCCGTAGCACACGAAGTCGCTATCATATTCATTTGTCTATTTATATTCCAGACAAATGTTGTATTAGTACTCTACTCACTAGTAGATGCTCATGTACTTGTGACACCGGATTTTGGGGGCTCCTAATAGATACTCATAGTTGTACTTAATAACAACAACAACAACCCAGTAAAATTTCACTAATGGGGTCTGGGGAGGGTAGTGTGTATGCAGACCTTACCCCTACCCCGAAGGAGTAGAGAGGCTATTTCCGAAAGACCCTCGGCTCAAAAAAATAAAAAGACAAAATGACAAAAAGAAAACAATATTAGTATCACAACAACAATCATAGGATAAATAGGAACACCATGAAATCCAGAAGAAAGATGCAAAGCAAAGGGAGACAATA
>AWOL01S0365693.1:11358-22074 GCA_000715115.1 Nicotiana otophora
ACCATCGAAGAAATAAAACTCGATGGCCCTGTCTACAATTGAGGCCGAGTATGTAGCAGTTGCATCATGCTATGCTCAGCTACTATGGATCAAACAACATTTGGAATATTATGAGGTGATGATTGAGAATGTCCCTATATTTTGTGACAATACAAGTGCTATGAATAAAGCTAAAATCCCAGTTCACCATAAAAGAATTAAACATATAAATGGCAGGCACCACTTCTTGAGAGATAATATCGAGAAAGGTCACATATCTATGGAGTTTTGCAAGACAAAATAGCAAATTGCTGACATATTCACCAAAGCTTTGAGCATGGATCACTTTGAAAGAAACCGTTAGGAGCTTGGTTTAATCAAGATGGATTAGAACATTCTTGACTTCCCTCAATGATTGGCTATGTCTTAATAATTTGTTCAGTGAGTAAATGTATCGAATAATGTCTAATCTAGTCTTATACTGTAACCGATGGTATCAAACGGGCCGGGCTGGCCCGGTTCCGGACCGACCCTGACTGGTTTTAGACCGGACCAGACTGGCCCGGTAGTAAGGAGGTCAGGCAGGGCTGGGTTGGGACCGGAACCAGCTTATGCGGGGTTGAATTTCGGTACCGGTTAACCACACCGGTACGACCCGTTAGTGTCAAGTTAGTTTGGAACCGGTTAACCGGACTAGACCGGTTCAACGACTGGTTCAAAATTTTAATAAAGTTGACCGTTGGCAACAGTTAGCAACCATTTTGGATCGTTGCCCAACGGCTAATTTGCAAGAATAGCCGTTTGTGGGCATTTCTTTTTCAAAATAATACTTTTATTATTTACTAATTTAACCTTTTAAAAAACTATAAATAGAACCCTCCCCCCTCTTCTTTATTTCTTCACTCATCTCTCAATTCTCAAACTCAAATTCTCAATTGTCATTTTCTCGTTCTTCACCTAAATTGCAATCAACTATTTGGCTCTCATTTTTTTTTTGAAATTTTATTTATGGTATTATTTGAAGTTTGAACTTTGAACAATTGACGTTTCTTCGTGGTAATATCAGAGTTGCGAAATTCAATTTCAAGACTTCAAAAATCATTAAGTGTTCAATTTATTGCGAAATTCGGTGCACTCATTCCAACTCTTTCTCTTATTTAATATTTTATTTGCATATTTAATTTTTATTAGTAGTTAAATTTTTACAATATGTTTAATGCTGCAAAACGAGTTTGTAATAAGGTTGCTAATGAGGGTAATCAGTGAAATAGAAAAAGAGGTACTACTTCAATTTGTAGTAGTAATTTAAATGACTTTACACATGTTTCTGGAACATCACCTGATAATAATATAGATTATGAACAATTACAGGTAGATTACGGTATAAAAGATAATGAATTAGAAATTAAAGATGAGACACCACTTACACCTAGTAGTATTGGAGTTGGTAGTAGAGGTGGTGGTCGTGGCACTAGTAGTAGACCACATGTGGCCCCGACTAGTAATCGAAGAAGGAGAAGTAAAGTTTGAAAATATTTTGATGAAATAGAGAATACTGATAGAGTTAGATGCAAGATTTGTGAAGATGAATTTAAACATAAGACTGGAGGAAGTTTTGGGGGGACTGGAATACTTAGTAGACATATGAGAATTACTTATCTTATAGAATTGGGCTTTGATTTAGATGAAAATCAAGGAGCTCTAAACCCTAGTACTTGAGGACTTATGAAATATGATAAAATGAAGGATCGTGAGGAGTTAGCAAAAATGATTGATTTGGGTTGTCTACCTTTTTCTTTTGCTTCTTCATCATATCTTATTATGTACATTCAAAGGATTTATAATTCTTTATTTTAATGTATCTCTAGAAGTACTTGTAGATCTGATATCTTTAGTCTTTATGGACAATATCAGACATACATACGTTATTTGTTTGACCATCTTCCTTGTAGAGTATCTCTAGTTTCTGATATTGGCCATGCTGTTAATGGAAATAATTATTTGACAATTACATGTCATTTGATAGATGATAATTATTGTCTGCAAAAACTATCGCTTTTAAATATGATGAAGATCAAAGTCATACTGCTATTTTTATAAGTACTACTATTTGCGAAGTTGTTGCATTTTACAATCTTAATAAAAAAGTATTGTGTATGTCTTTTGATAATGCTTCTAACAAAAATGTCATTATTTCAATATTAAGGCTGTATTTGCTTTAATTTTCTAGTGAAAATGTTGATTTACTTGTATTGTTATAATAAAGGCGATATTCCTTATTTAAAATACTAATTACGTTTGTTTTTTTATATTTGAGATGCAATTTTTATATTTGCAAATAAAAAATACCTATTAGGTTGACCCGAATAAACTCAATAAACCAAATAAATGTTCTTAACAAATTTTATATTAGTCATTACAAGGTATACATTAAAGAAAATTAGCACCCGTCACCTTCAAATCCTAAATCCGCCTTTGGCTGCTATAGTATATTATTTTCAAACTAAAGAGTAACTGGATAAGATTAATAGTGTAGTAGTATTTGTTTTTTGAGGAAATAAATATAATATACTGGCATGTGAGGTTCTTTCCATTAAACAACTAACATAAGTTTTGACAGAGACTAAAAGTGTACCACTTTATTAAAAAATATGAACTATTAGTGCTCCGACATAAAGAAATAGGATTATTTTGGGCGGAAGCCAAGATACTAGACTATTTTAGGCCTTTTCCCTCCGGTATCTATTGCCTTCAAGCCGCATAAAGTATGAACCCTTATTTCAGCTCAAATTTACAATATGTACCTACCATAGTTTCCTTCCTTTTTCACAATTTGTATTGCATAACCTTATTACCCGTCAAATTATTAAACCAGCAGGAATTAACAGAGAAGAAAGTAAAGGAAGATCCATGTCGGACCCGTACGAGAAAGTGAAAGGAGGTCGGTTAACCTTCAAGGGAGGCGCAGTAGCTAGCCGCAGCAAAGCAATCGACAAGAAGAAGAAGAAGAAAAAGAAGAACAAGTCCATCGACGACGTCGTTTCCGACGAGCCTTTGACCGGTGACGCCGCCGTCGCCGCTACTGAACAAGATGCTGACGCTGCTCCCGATGATATTTATACGATTGACGCCGCTAAGCGTAGGAAATACGATGAGTTGTTCCCGGTCGAGGCCAGGAAATTCGGGTACGACCCGAATGCAAAAGTCAAGTCCGTTGAAGATGCCCTTGATGACCGGGTCAAGAAGAAAGCTGACCGTTACTGTAAATGAGTCCCTAGCTTTTTAGGTATCGTCTATCAATCCTTGTAATTTCACTATTTCAGGTTCAAATTATCCTATGATGTTAGCTTACCTCGGGGCTTACTAATAATTTGACATTAGAGTTTGGCCCCAGCTTTATTTCCCTGTAACAATGGAATCGTATTATGGAACACTTTGAGTATTGTTTTGCTTATTGATTAGCTAATTCTTTCTTTTAAAAGAAGTAAATTTCATTTTGACACAACACATGATCAGTCCGCCAATTTTCAATGTCTAGTTAAGGAGAATCACTGATTAAATAGAGATTTGATTTTTCACTATTTGTAGGAATATCAAATAAGCAATACAATGATGGAATCAAGCATTCTGTAGATGCTGAGTTCCCCCTCAATTACCTAATTAACTAATTGTATTAACTTCCTGAATAGGCTGTACCAATTTTCGTTGTTTATTAGCAGATGCTTTATGCATCCGATTCTTCCACCCTAATATAGAAGTCTAGAACTAACATGTAATTTCCTAAACTAAAGCCATTAGTGTCAACTCAAGGAATATACTACGTGCTACTTTAGTTCTTCTGCATACTGAAAATTCTACTGCAATTTGAAACCTGTTATAAATACAACGCTTTCACATTTTTCTTACCAAATTGACAGAATTTAAAACTAGCAAAACATTTTAGATTAAAATCCAATGCTTTCACTTGTAACCTATGACCTCAATCGCCTCGTCACATCTTCTGCTCCTAGAAAATCTTGTCTGATTTGTGTCAACTTACTGTAAACTTGTCTCATGGTCAATCTGTCTCTTGGGGATTCAGCTGAACATGCAACTCCAATGTCAAGTATGCGAACCAAGCATTCCATCTGTTCTTTCTTCATAGTGGCCCAATATTCTTCTCCATTGGTTGGTTTCGTCATTATGTCACCATTTAGAGCTGTTTTGTCTAGAATCTCCATTGCTCTATCTGGTAATGCTGTTTCCACAAAGTGATGGAGACTAGAGCTTTCTTGGAACAAAGTGTCTGTGGGTCTTCTTCCAGTGAATATCTCCAATATTAGGATTCCAAAACTGTACATATCTCCTAAAATGGAGACCTTACCACCCATGCCGTATTCTGCAACAAGAAAATTGAGCTTATAAATTAATCACTATTATTAGAAGAAAACATATTGTGTATTCTATATATACACTGTAATTTCATATCGTATGTCTTTCAATCTGTGTTTTCGCAGTTTTAGTTTACCTGGAGCTGCATAGCCAATGGTTCCCATAACTCCAAATGAGCTAAACTGATGTAGATTGGGTTCTATACTGAATCCAGGAACGAGTCTAACCAAACCAAAATCTCCAAGATGAGCTGTGAGATCTTCATCAAGAAGAATGTTCTGTGGTTTTATATCACAGTGAATCATGGGTGTTTGGCACTGATGATGAAGATAATGCAGTGCAGAAGCTGCATCTAGTATAATATGTATTCTCTGAAGAATTGTCAAGCTGCTCCTTTGTGTCTCTGCCTTTGGATGCAGCCACTCTTCCAAGCTCCCGTTCTGCATGAACTCAAACACCAATGCTTTAAACTCGTTTCCCTTAAAATCAGAACCAGAGCATGCTGTGATGACTTTAACAAGGTTCCGGTGCCTAATGTTTCTCAATGCTTGGCATTCTGCTATGAAGCTTTTAGAAGCACCTTGATGCTGGAGATTGAGTACCTTGACAGCAACGACCGCCCCATCAGAGGCCAAAGATCCCTTGTAAACAGTTCCGAAGCTGCCAGAGCCAATCAGATTTTCAGAAGAAAATCCACCAGTTGCATTGCGGAGCCCTTCGTAAGAAATATTGGGATAGAAGTTCGCAGATTTAGGTCTATCAGCTGGTTGATCTTTTTTCAAATTTCTTCTCAAACAAAGGAAAACTACTAACAAGGTCAGGATTGAAAGTGAAGCAACAAAAACAATGATCAATATAAACTTGAGGGCAAGTACATGCTTCTTCCGTGTTTTTTGAGTTTCTTGATAAACACAAGGTGGTAAATGCAGCTCTTGAATCCCACCACAAAGCTTGGAGTTCCCGACAAATACATCTGCAGTCACATTTGAAAATATTCCGGTGACAGGAACCTCGCCCTCTAGATTGTTAAAAGATAAGTTAAAGGAGAGTAAGGAAGTAAGATTTGCAATGAATTGAGGGATTGGCCCTGATAGGTTGTTGAGGGAAAGATCTAAGAACTGGAGATCCTGTAAATCTTCTAAATTGGGAATGGTCCCTTGGAGGGAGTTTCCCTTCATATAGATGTCCCCCAAGGCCAAGCATTTACCCAGAGTTCGTGGAATCATACCCGAAAAGTTGTTGTAGGAAAAATCAAGATAAGTAAGTTGACTCCAGTTACCAATGTACACTGGCAACGGACCAGTAAAAGAGTTATAATATGCATAAATTTTTGTGAGGGATGAGAGAGCAATAAGTTCCTGTGGTATAGTTCCAGTCAGATTGTTTTCAGCAATGTCCAATCTTAGCAGTTGGTTACAGTTTCCCAAGGTTGAAGGTATGTTACCCTCTAACCCGTTATACCCCAAATAAAGATACACGAGTTTAGTGAGATTTCCTAGTGAAGAAGGGATGACCCCTTTCATCAAGAGATTGTTACCCAAGTTGAGACTTCCCAAGTTTGTAAGTCTTCCAATAGAATCTGGAATGCCACCTGTAAGATTGTTATAACTCATGTCAAGTAGATTCAAGTTTACCAGGTTTGAGATCTCTTTGGGTATGCTTCCATCAATTCTATTTCCGTTGAGAAGTAGGCGTTGTAACTGACTAGAAAGATTGGCTATTGCATGGGGTAATGTACCTCCATACTGGTTGTCTCCAAAATGGAGCGTCAGTAGACTGCTGCAATTGGTAAGAGAACTTACAAAGTTGAGGTCATCGTCCGCACCATATCCGAGATGGTTACTCCCAACATTGAGCCACAGCAAATTTCCCAAGTTACCGAAACTCTTAGGTACATTTCCAGTGAAATTGTTTACAGGAAAATCAAGCTGTAGCAATTTCGAAGCATTAGCCAAAGAGGATGGTATGGAACCAATAAATTGACATTCTGCCAAGTAAAGTTTTTGGAGGTTAGGGAAGTAATGGCCTAAATCGGATCTGAGATTACCAGAAAAATTGTTATGGGAAAGCGCTATTAATTCCAGGGATGACAAATTGTATAACGGAGGAGGGAACTCCCCGGATAACCTATTTACTGACAATCCAAGTTGTCTCAACTTGGTCAATCGAGCTAGAGAAGCTGGTAATTCTCCCTCTAGATTGTTGAACGATAAATACAATTCTTGTAAAGATGTAAGGTTTCCAATAGAACCTGGAAAGACTCCTGTCAGGTTGTTATTTTTGAGATACAATTTCACTAACCTGGTTAATGATCCAACTTCGGCAGGAATATGTCCCACAAGATTGTTGTGGTCGAGGACAAGATTCTTGAGGTTAACACAATGTGATAGATTAACTGGAATTTCCCCTCCTAGATAGTTAAAACTCAAATTCAGGTTTTGAAGCCTTGTCAGCTTGCTGAGTTGTCGAGGAATTTGATCATGGAAGGAATTTTCTGCAAGGTCAAGAGAATTGAGCAAGGAAAGATTTCCGAGATGAGCTGAGACTGGACCTGCCAAGCTTAGCCCTTTTAGATTCAAGCTATTGACTCTTTCCTGTCTAAGGCCACATCTTACTCCAGTCCATAAACAGAAATTAACAGAATCGTTCCAAGAGGCCAAAACTCCTGATGGATCTTCAGTTATTTCGGACTTGAACCCGAGTAAGGCAAGTTTGTCAGTCTCATTGCCAAGTAATGTAGCAGCTGCAGCATATTGGGAGAAAAATAAGAATAAGAACACAGGAACTACAACATGGATAGACAAGAAGGTGTGGAGATTAAAAGTCGCGGAAAAAACATCCATTCTGGAAAATGTCAAGGAGCAAGAGGTGATAGCTCTGAGAAATGTTTTTGGTATTGAAGCACTAGTGCATGGTATATAAGACACAAAATAGACAACAAGGTACCACGGCATATCAACAAAAAATTATTGTTTAGCAATTCTTTTTCCAAGATTGATTTTGACTTTGATGCTTGATCAACCTAATCTTTTCTTTAAAATATGCATTTAGAAATTTCGAGCTCGTGAACTGGAAATGAAAAAGCAATGTAAGTTGACTAACTATTTTCTTTCTATTAATAGTGTTGTCATTATCTTTTCCTGAAAATATGTATTAAGAATTTCTTCTCTTTTTAAAAAAGAAATGTTGTTTTTGATATTGGTGCACGCAAGACAAGGGGAGGGTTGCCTAACTATTTTCTTTTTATTAATCAAGGGTCGGGTTGACTAACTGTAAAGCTGCTTTATGTAAGTTAATTCCACTCTTTTCTCTGTAAGATAACTGATTCAGAATAAATTAAGATGGTTTTGCTATATTTCTCATTCTGAATAAAATACCCTTGCTTGGTCTTCTTTTCTCTTTTAAACTCAACTGCTTTATAGGATGAAATGCAACCGATTTATAGCAATGTATTTGCATCAGTTTTAAGCTTCAAATTGCGACTTAAGTCACTATTATAGCGCCTTTATACTCAATTGCAATGTCTGCATAAGCATAGCAGTGAGTAAAACAATGACATCAAATTGTTTTACATAAGTTGGAACTTGTAGAAAGCTAAGTATGCCTAAAGGTGGACTGAGTTACTGTGCTTCTGTGGTTATTGGCCGTAGAGAAATGCAGTAAGAGTGTGCTACATAAATCCAGTTAGTTTTCTTCTAAAAACTTTGGAACGAGGTCAAAACAGCACATATGAGATACAAGATGCTCATTGACAAATAAATTCTTGAGAAAAAGATGGCTTTTTCTGACCTTATCCATGGAAAAAACATGAATTTAATTAGTTGATTTATTAGTGAAAGAGCAGAATATATTATGCAAAGGACGGGGAATCGGTACCCCTGTCATATATTTAATCCCGCCCTTGTTTGGAAATTGGAACTGATGTAATCATGGTTATATTCTAATATTTTCTTGAAAACTAGGCACTTGTGAGTCCTCAATTTAAGCCGCAAATAGTGACTTTGAGTAGCCTCTTTCTTTCCCTGGAGTTCTTGAGTTGACTTTCAAAAAATTCCAATGGACATCAGGAGATTATATACTCTGTTTAATTTTATATTTTTCTGGTTTTCTAAGAGAAAAGACTATGGCTTAGAAAGGATCTAATAAAACTTGTCATCAAGATTACCCGTATGGCATTACGTTAAACGAGTAATTATCGTCAAACAGAGGGTTACTAATTAAATTTTACCTTTTGCATGGTAAGTGGAAGTCTCAAACAAGCACATTTATAATGTTACCTTTACATATGAAAAATTAGGAGTGTACTAAACCATTATATGAAACTCAGTCAAATTCAACTTGGTTTTCTACACCCCTAAAACAATAGATTAAATATAAACTACTAAGTTAATTTGCAGAAAGATGAGCGACCGTGATGGTCCAAATTATTACTTTTAAGAGCATCATTATTTTCTTGCAAAAAACTCATACTTATTTTAAGCAAGCAATAGCTTTTATTTATTTATTCATAAGAAACTGGTAGACAAGTTTTAGGACATATATGATTTAGTTGTTCATCAGGTTCAAATCCTAGCGACATCAAAGATGTAGAGTTATTCAATACCTGTGCTGGTGAAAGATATAACATGTATCTAGTGAAATAGTTAAGGTGCGCGCAAGCTGATCCGAACACCACAGTCATAAAAAATGTTTAGTTGTTCCTATCGAAAATAGATCTTCAAACGCTTAGAAGCTAGAAGGAATATTTGTACGTCATTGAATGAGCTGAATTTATAGGAGAAAAGAAATAAGGTCATGTTATTCGTTGCCATCATCGCTTTTGATTTATTTTTCAANTGTTTAGTTGTTCCTATCGAAAATAGATCTTCAAACGCTTAGAAGCTAGAAGGAATATTTGTACGTCATTGAATGAGCTGAATTTAATATAGGAGAAAAGAAATAAGGTCATGTTATTCGTTGCCATCATCGCTTTTGATTTATTTTTCAAGGCAGAAAAAAGTAAGGAGATGGTTGTTGAAGCAAACTACGACATTTCATTCAACATCTAATGAATAAATAAAACGTTTAAGCTCTGTATATAATGGTCGTTCCCTTACTTTTCTCAAAGGGTTGTCGTTGACTTCACAATTAGGGTCATCTATACTTCTTTTTTACTTCAACCTTATCACCCTATAATAACAATTTTCTAAAGAATACAAATTAAGTCATCACGAGAGTTTGAACGATTTTAATTTCTATTATTCTTTTGGCAAGACTAGTTCTCATTTCCAAGTATAGATTTGACGTAAACCGTACTGTATGAGATAAATAAAATTGACCTAAGATGTGACATATATTGATTAAAGATGGAAGAAAGATCGATGAATTAGAGTCGAAGGCGACTGTAGTTGAAATTAGGCATTGTTCTGTTGAAACAAATTTCCTTAATTTCGTATATATAATTTGTTAAGTATTACTCATGCCCAAAAACTTCTATCAGACTTTGTTAGGAGATCATAAGACATGAAATGATGGCTATGGACCTTATGGTGACAGTATAAGTTGAAGGTTGCAATTTTCCAGATTCTATACACACAGGTAACTAGTTTTATCCCAAAGTTGGAGCATCATAATCAATAGTAGGAGTTTAGAACTATTAACCTGGCAAAATTTTCAACCAAAATTACCTCATACAATTTTTAATGAAAGATTAGCCAACACCTTCATTAATTTCACAAAACCAATATGGGGTTAGAAAAGGGAAGGATAATTAATGAGAATGTCCAACTTGGTCAGGAATACGGGCAGTCACATCCTTAGAGAAGGGTGATGGAGATAAAAGATGATGAGGAAGAGAGTGATCCACGATTTAAATTTGCTAGGTTCGACTTTCAAGGTTTAACACTAAACTCATTATACTTTTAAAATTACAGTCACATTCAATATTTGTTGAAATTTTAGTATCTTTTATATATTGATGTAAACTAAGGTCCCCCAAACTATATAGAGAACCAGGTTCTCTATCAGTTCCCACAGTAAATAACAGACTGTAAAACCAAACAGTATAGGCGACCAGATTCTCTATTTGTTCCCACGGTAAATCGGCAGTAAATAAAGAACACGCGATATTTATGTGAAAAACTCCTTGCTCAAGGGATTAAAAATCACAACACACTCGAGTAGGATTTCAACTCCACTAAACTGAGCAAACATCAAATTANCCCAAACTATATAGAGAACCAGGTTCTCTATCAGTTCCCACAGTAAATAACAGACTGTAAAACCAAACAGTATAGGCGACCAGATTCTCTATTTGTTCCCACGGTAAATCGGCAGTAAATAAAGAACACGCGATATTTATGTGAAAAACTCCTTGCTCAAGGGATT
>AWOL01S0365864.1:0-14576 GCA_000715115.1 Nicotiana otophora
TTGATTTGTGGAGGGATTCTTGTCTATTGCATCTCTTTTGACTAGATTGACCCAAAAGGGTGTTTAGTTCAGGTGATCTGATCATTGCGAGGTGAGCTTTCAGAAGCTCAAGACTGCATTGACTACAACACTAGTGTTTGTCTTGCCTTACGGTTTTAGGGATGTACACGGTGTATTGTGATGCCTCATGCGTCGGGTTGGGTTGTATATTGATGCAGGATGGGCGAGTGATTGCTTATTCTTCTCGACAGTTGAAGCCATACGGGAAGAATTACCATGTGCATGACTTTGAGTTAGCTTCAATAGTTCATGCTCTTAATATTTTGAGGAATTATCTTTATGGAGTGTCGTATGAGGTCTACACCGACTACCATAGTTTGCAGCATATGTTTAAGCAGAAGAACTTTGATCTAGGCAGTGTAGGTGGCTTGAGTTACTGAATGACTATGATATCACCACTCTTTATCATCGAGGTAAGGTGAATGTGGTCGCCGATACCTTCAGTAGAAAGGCCGAGAATATAGGTAGTTTGGCATTCCTTCCAGTAGAGGAAAGGCCATTTTCTTTGGAAATTCAAGCCTTAGCTAGCTGAATTATAAGGTTGCATATTTTCAAGCCTAGTTGAGTTCTTGCATGTGATTTGGCTTAGTCATCCTTATTCGAGTGGATTAAGGCTCGTCGGTGTAATGATCCGCACTTGCTGGTTGTTAGAGAAACGATGCTACGAGGTAATGCCAAGAAGATGACTATTGTTGATGATAGTGTGCTGCGACTCCGGTCGCTTATGTATTCCTAATATTGATGACCTAAGGTTTTTGATTCAGTAATAGGCACCCCATTTGCGTTATTCCATTTATCTAGGTGCCACAAAGATATATCATGACCTGAGGCAACATTACTGGTGATGACTACATATACTTCGGAGAGGTTGGCCTAGATTTATATTCAGGAGATCATCTGGTTGCATGGCGTGCCTATTTCTATTATTTTGGGATCGAGGAACTGAGTTCACTTTGCATTTCCTAAGGGCAGTACAGAGTGAGTTGGGTACCCAGGTAGAGCTCAGCATAGCCTTTCATCTACAGACCGACGGGCAGTTAGAGTGGATGGTTCAGATTCTGGAAGATATGCTTAGGGCATGTGTTATTGACTTTGGAGGGTAGTGGGATCAATTCTTTCCATTGGCCAATTTTGCTTATAATAACAACTATCAGTCTAGCATTGCTATGGTTCCATTTGAGGCCTTGTATGGCCGACGATGCCATTTGCCCATTGATTGGTTTTAGCCCAGCGAGGCTAGGTTGTATGGTACTGACTTAGTAAAAGATTCCTTGGATAAGGTAAAGTTGATTCAGGAGCGGCTTCGCACAACACTATCCAAGATAAAGAGTTATGCGGATCAGAAGGCACATGATGTCTCATTTATGGTGGGCGAGAAGCTACTTTTGAAAGTCTCACCGATGAAGGGTATCATGACATTCGGGAGGAGAGGCAAGTTTTTCCCGAGGTTCATTAGTCCGTTCCAGGTTTTGGAGCGAGTTGGTGAGGTTGCATATAGGCTTGCTTTTCCTCCTAGCCTATCAAATGTTCTTCCTATATTTCACATGTCTATGCTCCAGAGGTACCATGTCGATAGGTCCCATGTGTTGCATTATAGCACAGTTCAGATGGATGAGAGCTTGCGTTAAGAGGAGGAGCCAGTTGCCATTATTGATGTTGACGGCCAATTTTGACCCTCCCTTTTAAAATTAATTTATTTATACTTAATAATTTGCAATAAATATTTTGACAATATTTTAAATCAATAATACCTATTTTATAAAATTAAATTAAATATTGATAGTTTTGAAATTAATAATTTAGTATTATAATTATAATTACAAAATATATCATACTTACTATTTTAAGATTATTAAATTACTATTTACATACGTCACATAGCGGGAGACATAAGATAGGCCCTTGTGGTCCGGCTCTTCCCCGTACCTCGCGCATAGCGGAGCTTAGTGCACTGGGCTGCCCTTTTACATACGTCACATAGACTTTATAATTAATTTAATGAAGTATTCCTTAATTTTTAATTAATTAGATTACTATGTTAATAATTCGAAATCAATATCGTAATGTAAAGGGCACGGTATTTTACAAATAATTAAGTACAATAATTAGTAGTACATTTTATAATTAAAATTTTTACTACATTTTATGGAAAATAATTAAGTTTATTTAAATTAAATTCAAAGGTTGAAAGGCTAAAACGCTACAATTGCAATATCTTAATTAAACACAAAATGGCTACCATTTAAATTAATTATGGCCCAAATTACCAAGCCCAAAGACAAATCTGGCCCAGGTCCAATTCCTTTCTCTCCACCTTGGCAATCCTCGTCGCCTCTTCTTGTCCAATCAGATCGTGCCACATCACTCATCCCACCCACTCACAAAACAAACTCATTTGATCTGGACCGGTGATCCAAATCATCGACGGTCCACATTTATTCCTATTTCCCCTTTATTTTAAACCCCATGCTATATATTATCTCAACCGTTGAATTACACAGATCCAATGGACCCCATTTTTTCTTAAAACCCTTTTCTTTAAAACTTTAAGACCTGAATTATCAATGTTGTTGATTAGATGATCCAACGGCCAAGATTCCGTCTTTCATTATTAACTTGGAGACACCCCCAACCCTACCTCATTTTTCCCAAAACAGTCGCCCTAGTTTCCCTTTTTTCTCTTCCGTCTCTCAAACTCCATCAACCCTAATCAATCACAGGCCTTGAACCAATTCCTGCAAGGTCAAACATCCAGTCTGCAAATCATCCCAGTTGCCCCTACATCCGCGAATCTAGCCGATTTCTCCATTTCCATCATTAAATTCAAAATCCCCAATATATAACGCTAGAACTAAAAGACGAAACTTCAATTAGTATGCTTTTCCCTTTGTTCTTTCAAATCAGAGCATGCATGGTTGATATCTTCAGCTTCATCATCATTATTCTTTGTTCAGAGGTCAAACACAGTGACCTTTAGACATTAGGGTCTAGCCACTGATCTGAAGACTTCAACAGTCGACCTTCTCTCATGCTAAGGTAAAACTCCATCACTAATTTTCCCTCTTTTCTCTTCTGATTTCAATATCTATGTTATTATCATCCCGCCTTCGTCATCTTCCACTATCTAATTTGAATAAACTGGAACCCTAAAGCTTCAATGTAACTATAAATAGGAGCCTTCAGTGCTCTCACCTATGATCTCCAACAACACCTAACAATCAGAAAAAATCAATACACAATATAGCATCATTTAGAAATTTTCAATAGAAGTCTGAGTTCTTACTCAATTTCTACTTTCCTCCTTCTCTCTCTCTCTTTCCTGTTCTGAATTTGCCTATGGATTGAAAGTTTGAGCCTTTGGCTTTCTAAATGGCTAAATTAAGCATTTGTTTGGTTTGCTGCCCTAAAAGAGGTCAGTCAAACTTTAACTCTACTATTCTTTTGTTTGTTTGAATTACTAAGCATGAGTTGTTCTATTATCTTCTACTAAATGAAGTTATTGGTAGTGTGCTATGGCTTACTGCTTTCGTGTGTTTTGTTAATGACACATGGCTGATAAATGAATTATGGAATCATGAGTTTCCTCAAGTTGTTGAAATTAGAATTGTGTATTGTTCCTAATGAACATCTGATAACTAATATCTATTGTTAAGCTTTAAGAATAATTAAAGAACTCTAAAACTATCCTGATAGCTAGTTTCAAACCTCCCTAATGTTCTATTAGAACTACCATGACTGCTACACTAATCTTCCTTGAGTAATATTTGCATTTTATAGTGATTCACCTGGTAACCTACACATAAATGAAATATGAACTTGTTTAGTGGTAAAAACAAGACTGTCACTTTAGTTTGGGAACACCAGTTCATGACATTTGAACCAATCTCATCTTTCTGACATGCCTCTGTGATTTTATTAATTCTTAGAAGGTCGTTGATTCTTTGATAAACCTCATGACTGTTTGATCATACTATATAAACATATCCTAAGCTAATTGGATTCTTGTATCACCTTTGTGTGTATTCTGATAATTTCCATACACTTAACTGAAGCTATGAGGTTTGGATAAGATGTATTTATGTTCTGATGTTTCATATGATGTGCTAAAGGGCTAAAATTAAGTTTCACTATATCTTAAATCCTACACTTGATTTGCATAATAGATCCTTAATGTATTGATACCCCTTCCTCTTTTCTAAAATTCATGCAGTGACATTATTAGCTTGATTCCATGATGATAACACTCTATTCATGTTTGTAATGATATGACCCCTGGTAAATGTCCCATGTAGGTGTTCTTTTGGATACCCTGCACTCATTCTTTTCTTCAATACTTCTTCTTGTCTTTCATAATTATGTACAAGTCTATTTTGTCCTTAAAACTTCACTAAAGCTCACATAAATGAACTAGCCTTAGCTTATGAACCTAAGATGAATCTTCAATCTTGTTTAAGTATAGTAGTATGTTTTATTCTGTAATGAAACTAGTATGAAGCTGAGAGCCTTCTTTTTTAAAAAGAAGCAATCATGTCATTTGCTTTAGAATGAAACATGATTGTTAACCTGTATCTCTACTAATACTCTTTAGAAGTCTTAATTGAGGTTGTTAACCTGTAGATCTGTTAATACTCTTTAGAAGTTTCAATTGAGGTTATTAACTTGTATCTCTATTAATACTCTTTAGAAAGTTGCAAATGAAGTTGTTAACCTGTGTGTATGCTAGAAGATACGACTTAGTTAAAAACATTCATTGACTAATCTAATTGAAGGCTATTATGAGAATGTATCTGTGCATAGATACTATATGAATTTGAACTATGTACCTCCTCTACCCTTAAGAATAGGATTCATGTGTCTGGATTGCTAGAGTAATCTGCTAGTGCTCTTTCTTGTGTATGCCTCAAGTTAATTTTTGAGCATGCCTAACATTTATGGTGTTCACAGTGAATCATATACATAGATTTAAATTGTGGTTACAACAAATGTGAATTGGTTGCCTTATGATCCTATGATATCTTGTATAACTGTTATGAGAAATGTATAAATTCCGTTGTATAGTATCACTGTGGTATGGGGATATTCATTGAGTGCCTCATTAATACCCAAACCCGTAGAGAAGAGTAAGTGTGAGTAGTTAGGGGTATTTGAGAGTAGAGTTTAGTTCTTGGTTGAGCTACTCTCCCTGACACAAGGACCTCCCTGGGCCTCAAGACCCTTGGGAACTTTGAAGTACCAGGGATCCAAAGAGTACCTTGGCCATGAATGGAATTCTACCCTTAGCCTCTAATCTATTGCCATTTATTACTCCTTTTAGGTTTAGTGTTTAATGATAACAAATGCTTTTATTGTGAATCACTTTACCATCTGTGACTCCACATTAGTTTTCATATTCTGGATTGCTATTAATTTCTGCAATTCGTCTTAGGCCCATACTAGTTTATTTCATATTTAATTATGTACATTGAGTATCATATATAATGACCTTTTTTTATTTCTTGAACATGTATTATAATTGGGCCTGCTGAGTTCTCAAAGAACTAAAGCCCAAGTCATACCTGCACATATTGGAGTATAACGTTGCTGTTGTCCATTATCACTACCTGCTGGGCCTGCTTCTTTTCAAGCCCAAACTAGAGTCCACTCTCCTCCTCTACTTCTTTTATTAAGTTTGCTATCCTTATTTCCCACATGTATATAACATTTACCATATTTGATTGAATACTTTACTTTATCTCTTTGAACCATATGAATAATCTAGGCAAGGCCTGAAAGCCATAGGATTAAAAGAACTGTTAGACTTTGTAGTAGATAATTATGATTCGTTAATCGTTTACACTATTAATATATTAAGCTATTACTAATAATATTTTATGAATACTTTTGAAACCAAAATAGCTTTAGCAAAGGACGATAGTCTTCTCTTTAAAAAACCAGAAATGAATCTGAAAATTGTCTTCTAAATCGCGCTTTTCTACCAAAACTCAAACAAGTATTGCTGCTCAACCAAAGGGCTTCTAACAATTTCTTCAAAGCTAAAAATGAGATTTAAAAACCAAGGTATATCTAAGGCCCACTTCTTTACAATACCCTTACTTTATTAGAGTTATAAATAACCACATCATTTAAAGACATAGTGTTTTATAACTTAGCCATATCTCACCAGGATTTACAAACCCAAACATTATAGACATACTCTTTCAATGATAAGAGATAAGTATTTTTCTTAATTCTTTCATAAATCTATAACCTCTTTCAAAATCACATGTATATTTTTAAGCAATAAGTTCTAAACTAGATATACAATATGCCACACTTTAACACTAGCTAAGCAGAGTATAGATAATTAATCCTTTAAATCTAGTCTAAGTCATATGGAGCTACCTCGGGTAGATTCTAAGGGGTGGCTAACACCTTCCCCTTATAAGAACAAGAACCCTTACCCAAAATCTCGCCGGTTAGCAGACTAATAGAGAAATGATCTTAGTAATTAAATAGGTACCCTAGTATACCTTTAAATATTAGGTGCCGACTCTCTTTTATCATCAACAGCGAAACCACTAGTTAAATCTTGTTTTGACTCGTGCAAAAGTTCAACAACATGGTGACTCTGCTGGGAATTTCATACTTATGTTCTGACCTTAGCAAACATAGACTAGATTTGGAATTTAGGATTGTTTGTACACTGCTTTAACTGTGTTTTGTATGCTTATCTTCTTTACTTGTTCGTTATGTACTTATCTTCCTATTTTAAATATTATTGCTAACATCACTATATGTTACCGCTTTATATGTATTGTCATTACATACTTTTCTATCGAGTTTTGGCCGTAGAATATCACACACAATGGCACGCAAGGGTTGTCTTTTACACCCCTCTGAACCTTCTTTCAAAATTCTTTAGTTTCAGACAATGGCTTTGTCAGGTCAACTGACATGACTTCTCGCAGTATTCAGTCCAAGTCAAAATTAGGAAACATTCTACTCTAGCAAACATAGGTCATATTGCATAAACCTTAGGTGGGTCGGTCCTTGGCATCGACACACTATTAGGAAAGCCACCCTAATGTCAACAGGTCATGCACCCCACGACACGACTTTTGTGGAAAGATGAACCAATCATGATGAGACAATTTACATCTGAAGTAAACACTTATCAAACCCGTTTTCTCTACCCCCTTCAGAAATGGAAATCAACTAAAACATCCTCGAGATCAATATGGTGATGGGAGCACCACACAAGCTAAAGAAATGGTGGAAGAATATCCGTCGAAAGCATAGAGACGAAAAACACACCTAGGAGCAGTGACTGCCTTGCTAAACATCCGAGCTGACAAACTGCTTACCCGCTTGCTGATAGAGTTCTGGGACCCGGCCAAAGTAGTTTTCAATTTCGCTTATTATGAGTTGGTGCCAACGTTGGAAGACGTTACCAGTTTTATGGAGCTGCCATTTACAAGGAGGAAATTGATACTACCAGTCACCATGTCAGGCTACAGGTTTCTTGATGCTTTGGGTCTGGCAAATAGTCGGGGGTTTAGAAATATTGAAGATGAATGGGTAAGCATGGACCAATTGTTCGACAGGTTAGGACATCGTGAAAGCTATGAATGGTACTTCGAAGAATTTCAGTGTGGTCAGGCAACGTGGGAAAGTTTCCGACCCATAACCTTCTCTTTTGCGTTGCCGGGACTGCTGGTATTCCCACAAAGAAGAGGATGGATTAATATCAACTTGCTGCCTATGGTTTTTGGCCACATTCCGGGGCAATCTCCAAGCCACTTTGTTACCCATGGTGTTAGCGGAGATTCTTAGAGCATTGTCTGCATGTTCCCGGGGATATGATTTTTTCAAGGGTTGTAACCTACTGTTTCAAATATGTGCCATAGAGCACTTATCTGGGCCACGAAGCACACACCTAGAGCATTGTATGCATGTTCACGGAGCACTACAAGGGTTAAGTAGTGATATCATTTTGCATCGATTTCCTACCGATCCTGCTAGACTGCTAGTCAAACAAATACCCAAAAAGTTCAAACCAAACTTGAGTTTGAGGATAAAAGAAGAAGTAACCAACCAAATAGAGGCAAACATAGTGAGGGTCACCAATTATCACACATGGTTGGCAAATATCATCCCGGTACCAAAGAAGGATAGGAAGATCAGGATATGTGTGGATTATCGAGATCTTAACAAGGCCAGCCCAAAAGATGATTTCCCTTTACCAAATATTCATATCCTCATCGACAACTATGCAAAGCATGAGCTGCAATCATTCGTGGATTGTTTTGCCGGTTACCATCAGATCCTGATGCACGAAGATGATGCAAAATTGACATTATTCACTACGCCTTAGGGAGTTTACTGCTACAGAGGCATGCCATTCGGCCTCAAAAATGTTGGCGCTACTTACATGAGGGCCATGGAAACCCTCTTCCATGACATGATTCATAAAGAGATCGAGGTGTATGTGGATGACATCATCATAAAGTCTCGAAAGAGTTCAGAACATTTGGATGACCTGAAGAAGTTTTCCGAATGCTTGCGGAGGTATAGTTTGAAGTTGAACCCTACAAAATGCGCATTCGAAATTCCTGCTGGAAAATTGATAGGTTTCATCGTAAGAAGGAAACGGATGGAACTGGATCCTTCAAAGATCAAAGCCATTCAAGAGTTTCCACTGCCCAAGAGCAAGAAGGATGTGACTAGTTTCCTCGGTAGGCTGAATTACATCAGCCGTTTTATTGCCTAGTCCATAGTAATTTGTGCACCTATCTTCAAGCTGCTGAAGAAGGATGTTGCTACAAAATGGACAAAATAGTGTTAGAAAGCCTTCAAAAGAATTAAGGAGTACTTGTCAAATCCACCAGTATTGGTTCCTCCAGATCCTGGGAAGCCATTGTTATTATACCTGTCGGTCTTGGATAATGCATTTGGATGCGTGTTGGGACAACACGATGAAACCGGAAGAAAGGAGCAGGCTATCTATTACTTAAGCAAGAAGTTCACACCATGTGAGGCAAAATACCCTCTGATAGAACGCACTTGATGTGCCTTAACTTGGATCGCCTAGCAATTGAGGCATTACATGTCAAAATACACCACGCATCTGATATCCTAGCTTGACCCGCTCAAGTATATCTTCCAGAAGCGGATACCTATAGGAAAGCTGGCTAAATGGCAGATTCTCCTCAGCGAATTTACATTGTGTACATAAAACAAAAGGCCATCAAAGGACAAGCCTTAGTTGATCACCTTGCAGAGAATCCAGTGGATAAGGATTATGAACCGCTCACTACATATGTCCCAGCCAAAGAAGTGTTGTTTGTCGGAGAAGATATTGCAGAATAATACCCAAGGTAGAGAATGTTCTTCGACGGAGCAGCAAATTTCAAAGGAGTATGAATAGGGGCAGTCCTAATTTCAAAATCAGGATGGCATTACCCAGCATCAGCAAAGATAAGGTTCCCTTGCACCAATAATATGGCCGAGTACAAAGCATGCATCCTCGAGATTAGGATGGCAGTTGACATGAACATCAAGGAGCATTTGGTCATAGGGGACTCTGATCTATTGATACATCAAGTTCAAGGAGAATGGACTACCAAGAACGTCAATATCCTCCCATACCTACACTCTGTAAAGGAGTTATGCAAGAAGTTCACAAATGGTAAGCCATGGTACTACGACATCAAAAGATTCCTTAAAGCAAGAGAGTATCCATAGAATGCTACTAATGGTCAGAAGCGAGCCCTCAGAAGGCTAGCAAATAACGTTTTCCTCAACGGGGAAGTCCTATGTAGGAGGACCCCAGACTTGGGTCTGTTAAGATGCGTAGATCATGCTGAAGCAACCATATTGCTAGAAGAAATACATGCAGGAACATGCAGACCCCACATGAATGTCTTCACCTTAGCCAAGAAGATTTTAAGAGCCATATACTTTTGGATGACCATGAAAAATGATAGTATCCGCTATGTGCAGAAGTGTCACCGGTGCCATATCCACGGGGATTTCATCTGGGTTCCACCTGATGAGTTGAATGTAATGGTTCGCTTTGGCCGTTTGCCGCTTAGGGCATGGATGTGATTGGACATATAGAGCCTGCTGCATCAAATGGGCACCATTTCATATTGGTAGCAATTGATTACTTCACCAAATGGGTCGAAGCTTCTACATACAAGGCCATCACAAAGAAACTAGTGGCAGATTTCGTCCGTAACGACATAGTCTGTCAGTTTTGGATACCCGAGTCAACTATCACCGACAATGCATCTAATCTCAACAATGATTTCATGAGGTAAATTTGTGAGAGATTCAGAATTGTATATACTCGGAACTACGCCACGACTTGATTACCTTTGGAAGGAATACGTAGGCAATCCACATCGTATTAAGTCATCTTTGTAATTGAACTACATTCTGGCCTGATTCCATTTGGATACGTANCAGGAAAGCTGGCTAAATGGAAGATTCTCCTCAGCGAATTTACATTGTGTACATAAAACAAAAGGCCATCAAAGGACAAGCCTTAGTTGATCACCTTGCAGAGAATCCAGTGGATAAGGATTATGAACCGCTCACTACATACGTCCCAGCCAAAGAAGTGTTGTTCGTCGGAGAAGATATTGCAGAATAATACCCAGGGTAGAGAATGTTCTTCGACGGAGCAGCAAATTTCAAAGGAGTATGAATAGGGGCAGTCCTAATTTCAAAATCAGGATGGCATTACCCAGCATCAGCAAAGATAAGGTTCCCTTGCACCAATAATATGGCCGAGTACAAAGCATGCATCCTCGAGATTAGGATGGCGGTTGACATGAACATCAAGGAGCATTTGGTCATAGGGGACTCTGATCTATTGATACATCAAGTTCAAGGAGAATGGACTACCAAGAACGTCAAGATCCTCCCATACCTACACTCTGTAAAGGAGTTATGCAAGAAGTTCACAAATATTGAGTTCAGGCACATTACCAGGATCCAGAATGAGTTCGTTGATGCTCTTGCAACCTTATCATCCATGATTTAGCATCCAAATAAGAATTACATAATACCCTATCGAGATAGAGATCAAGGATCAATATGCATACTATTTTCATGTAGACGAAGAGCCAGATGGTAAGCCATGGTACTACGACATCAAAAGATTCCTTAAAGCAAGAGAGTATCCATAGAATGCTACTAATGGTCAGAAGCAAGCCCTCAGAAGGCTAGCAAATAACGTTTTCCTCAACGGGGAAGTCCTATGTAGGAGGACCCCAGACTTGGGTCTGTTAAGATGCGTAGATCATGCTGAAGCAACCATATTGCTAGAAGCAATACCTGCAGGAACATGCAGACCCCACATGAATGTCTTCACCTTAGCCAAGAAGATTTTAAGAGCCATATACTTTTGGATGACCATGAAAAATGATAGTATCCGCTATGTGCAGAAGTGTCACCGGTGCCATATCCACGGGGATTTCATCTGGGTTCCACCTGATGAGTTGAATGTAATGGTTCGCTTTGGCCGTTTGCCGCTTAGGGCATGGATGTGATTGGACATATAGAGCCTGCTGCATCAAATGGGCACCATTTCATATTGGTAGCAATTGATTACTTCACCAAATGGGTCGAAGCTTCTACATACAAGGCCATCACAAAGAAACTAGTGGCAGATTTCGTCCGTAACAACATAGTCTGTCAGTTTTGGATACCCGAGTCAACTATCACCGACAATGCATCTAATCTCAACAATGATTTCATGAGGTAAATTTGTGAGAGATTCAGAATTGTATATACTCGGAACTACGCCACGACTTGATTACCTTTGGAAGGAATACGTAGGCAATCCACATCGTATTAAGTCATCTTTGTAATTGAACTACATTCTGGCCTGATTCCATTTGGATACGTAGGCAGTCTGAGTCATACTTGGCCACTTCATTTTTCCCTCTCATCATTTTACATCTGTTGTAATCGAACTACGTTTTGAACTAATTCCATTTGGATACGTAGGATGCTTGACTTAGGCTCAATTATCTTCATCTTCATCTTCATTATATTTTCTTTATCATCACCCCACGAACTACGTTCAGACCTAATTTTGTTTCGATATGTAGGCAACCTGAAAGGGTTTGGTCATAACCCTAGGTAAACTATTAAAATGCATCAGTTTAGATTAGGATGCAATCACAGCGGTAGGAATTCATGTCGTCATAAGCATCTTGGAAGATCGACATCAACGGGACAGAGTCTTTCAGAAAATAATGTTCGCGTTCGAGGAACTTCTGAAACATGTCATAATCTGAAACGACGACCTTTGTCATAAAACAAAAGATTTGTTTTATGATATCATAATCTGTTCCACCTATCGAACTTCATGGGATAACCTCATCAAGACCAGGGAAAATCCAGGACTACGGTCGACACAAACCAAGACCCCCTGCTAAGAAGTTTTCTTTGAATGCAAGGCCAACATAATATGAAGAAATATTGGAACACACTAGGGCAGTGACGGATCTGCCACTCTCTCATTATTATCACCCCTCTTTCCTTATTCAAATTGTTCCCTATATAACTAAAAACTAACTCTCAGATTCTTGTAGGTATCTCGGAACTAGGCCGCTGATGCAGACGAAGCATATCGTATATAGCAAACTGTCTGCTCAACTGAAATGAGCAGGTTAAATATAGCGATCCGCTACCCCACCAACTATAGCATATTGTATGTATCAAACCGCCTGCTCAATAAATTTGAGCACACTATACAAAATCGAGCCGCTGGCTTCGCCAATTGAAGCCTTGTATATAGCGAATCAGCTCATTCAATTGGAGCGCCTTGTACAAAATCGAGCCGCCAGCTTCGCCAACACGAGGAGACATAATGCTCCGACAGCTGCAGAACGGTACACAGCCCGGCTAATAATCAAGTCAAATTCAAGTATCCCATTATCCCAATCCCAAATAACGGCTCACCGACAGCTAGGCATCATTATTCTTGCATCATTTACATCACATCTTAACATATTATGCATTGCAATATATGGTATGTGTGTATTTAATTTTTGCAGGAACAAACATCGCAACGTGGAACCCTTTCTAAGCAGAAAACCAAGCTACAATGCTATGAGGGACAACAAACGCATAAGCGGGCCAAGTATCCGAGCTCAAACTCAAATACGAACAGTGGAACTCTAACTCTTCAAATCTTTCAAATCAAGACGCAACGCAAAGCTATCATGGGTACCAAGCCTTCCGTCTAGCAGTATCGTCATAATACAATACTGCGGCAATTGCTGCGAGCATCGCCTCCTCAAAGTATTTGCTCTAAAACTACATGAGACCTGATGCTCGTTAAGCCCGAGGTATGTAAGCAATTCAAAGCTAGAATTCGGCCTCAACTCCTCAAAAATCCTCCAAAAATGTAGTCCTAATTATACAACTCATAATCTTCCTTAATCCAAAATGACATCCCTCCATTNAACATAGTCTGTCAGTTTTGGATACCCGAGTCAACTATCACCGACAATGCATCTAATCTCAACAATGATTTCATGAGGTAAATTTGTGAGAGATTCAGAATTGTATATACTCGGAACTACGCCACGACTTGATTACCTTTGGAAGGAATACGTAGGCAATCCACATCGTATTAAGGCATCTTTGTAATTGAACTACATTCTGGCCTGATTCCATTTGGATACGTAGGCAGTCTGAGTCATACTTGGCCACTTCATTTTTCCCTCTCATCATTTTACATCTGTTGTAATCGAACTACGTTTTGAACTAATTCCATTTGGATACGTAGGATGCTTGACTTAGGCTCAATTATCTTCATCTTCATCTTCATTATATTTTCTTTATCATCACCCCACGAACTACGTTCAGACCTAATTTTGTTTCGATATGTAGGCAACCTGAAAGGGTTTGGTCATAACCCTAGGTAAACTATTAAAATGCATCAGTTTAGATTAGGATGCAATCACAGCGGTAGGAATTCATGTCGTCATAAGCATCTTGGAAGATCGANCACGAACTACGTTCAGACCTAATTTTGTTTCGATATGTAGGCAACCTGAAAGGGTTTGGTCATAACCCTAGGTAAACTATTAAAATGCATCAGTTTAGATTAGGATGCAATCACAGCGGTAGGAATTCATGTCGTCAGAAGCATCTTGGAAGATCGACATCAACGGGACAGAGTCTTTCAGAAAATAATGTTCGCGTTCGAGGAACTTCTGAAACATGTCATAATCTGAAACGACGACCTTTGTCATAAAACAAAAGATTTGTTTTATGATATCATAATCTGTTCCACCTATCGAACTTCATGGGATAACCTCATCAAGACGAGGGAAAATCCAGGACTACGGTCGACACAAACCAAGACCCCCTGCTAAGAAGTTTTCTTTGAATGCAGGGCCAACATAATATGAAGAAATATTGGAACACATTGGGGCAGTGACGGATCCGCCACTCTCTCATTATTATCACCCCTCTTTCCTTATTCAAATTGTTCCCTATATAACTAAAAA
>AWOL01S0365979.1:6402-18068 GCA_000715115.1 Nicotiana otophora
AGATTGACCCAGAAGGGTGCTCCTTTCATATGGTCCGAGGAGTGTGAGGCGAGATTTCAAAAGCTCAAGACTATTTAAACTACAGCCCCAGTGTTGTTGTTGCCTACGTGTTTGAGGTCTTACACTGTTATTGTGATACGACATGTGTTGTCCTTGGTGCGGTGTTGATGCAAGATGGTTGGGTGATTGCCTATGCATATCGGCAGTTGAAGGTTCATGAGAAGAACTATTCTGTCCATGACTTAGAATTGGCAGTTATTATTCATGCCTTTAAGATTTGGAGACATTATCTGTACGGTGTCCCATGTGGGTTATATACCGACCACAGGAGTCTACAATATCTGTTCAAACAGAAAGATCTTAACTTGAGGCAGCGGAGATGGTTAGAGTTGCTTAAATACTATGATATAACTATTTTATATCATCCCAAGAAGACCAACATGGTGGCCGATGCCTTGAGTAGAAAGGCGGAGAGCTTGGGCTATTTAACATATTTACCGGCAAAAGAATAGCCACTAGCCCAGGATGTTCAAGCTTTAGCAATCAGTTTGTAAGATTGGATGATTCGGATCCAAGACGAGTTCTTTCTTGCGTGGTTTCTCGGTCTTCTTTATATGATAGCATCAGAGAGCGTCAGTATGACGACCCCCATTTGCTTGTCCTTAAGGACACGGTACAGTACGGCGATGCCAAGGAGGTTTCTATCGGAGATGACAGTGTGCTACGGATGCAGGTCCGGTTATGTGAGCTTAATGTAGATGGGCTACATGAGTTGATCCTTCAGGAGTCCCACGGTTTGTAGTAGTCCATTCATCTGGGTGTCGCTAAGATGTATTAGGATTTAAGACAGCACTATTAGTGGAGGAGAATGAAGAAAGATATAGTAGAGTATGTGGCTCGGTGCCTAAATTGTCAGCAAGTGATGTATGAGCACCAGAGACCGGGCGATTTGCTTCAGAGACTTGAGATTCCCGAGTGGAAATGGGAGTGTGTTACCATGGACTTCGTTGTTGGGATCCCACAGACTTTGAAGAAATTTGACGTTGTATGGGTGATTGTGGATAGGTTGACCAAGTCGGCTCATTTCATTCCTGTGGTGACTACCTATTCTTCAGAGCAGCTGGCTTAGAGCTATATCTGCGAGATTGTCCGACTTCATGGCGTGTCGATATCCATTATCTCTAACCGGGCACACAGTTTACATTGCACTTCTGGAGAGTCATACAGCATGAGTTAGGCACACGGGTTGAGTTGAGTATATCATTTCACCCACAGACAGACAGACAGTCCAAATGCACCATTCAGATCTCAGAGGATATGCTTCGTGCATGTGTTATGGATTTAGGGGGTTCTTGGGATCCGTTCTTGTCGCTTGCAGAGTTTTCCTATAACAACAGCTATCATCGAGTATTCAAATGGCTCCTTATGATGCCCTAAATGAGAGGTGATGTCATTCTCCAGTTGGTTGGTTTGATCCGGGTGATGCTAGATTGTTGGGCACAGATTTAGTTGTAGATGCCTTGGAGGTCAAGTTGATCCAAGATCGGCTTCGTACAACACAGTCTTGGTAAAAGAGTTATGTTGATTGGAAGGTTCGTGATGTAGCACTTATGATGGGAGAGTGGGTTTTGCTCCAGGTTTCACCCATGAAGGGTGTGATGAGGTTCGGGAAGAAGGGCAAGTTGAGCCCTAGGTATATTTGTCCTTTTGAGATCCTCGACATAGTGGGGAAGGTGGCCTACAAGCTTGCATTTCTACCTAGCCTATCTGCAATTCACTCGGTGTTCCATGCTTCAATGCTCCGGAAGTATCACGATGATCGTCCCATACTTTAGATTTCAGCTCAGTCCAATTGGACAAGGATTTGACTTATGTTGAGGATCTGGTAGCCATCTCGAACAGGCAGGTCCGAAAGTTGAGGTCAAAGAACATTGCTTCAGTGAAGGTTCAGCGGAGGGCTAAACCCGGCCGGTTGTTTTGAGTATTTTAGCCCTATTTCCCTATTTATTGCCTCATATATGCTATATTGTGGTTATGTGACTTGTCGAGGTGGTTGGTTTCGTTTCGGGGGAGTTTTTAAGTGGATTGGGACACTTAGTTTAAAGTTGGAAGCTTAAGTTGAAAGAGTTGACCGGAGTGTAACTTTTGGGTAGACGACTCCAGAATGGAGTTTTAATGATTCTAATAGTTTTGTATGGTGATTTTGGACTTAGGAGTGTTACCGAATATTGTTTTGGGGGTCCGTAGGTCGTTTTGGCTTGAATTGGGGAAAGTTGGAAAATTAAAAGTTTAGAAGGTTGAGGAGTTTGACCGAGAATTTTCTTTATTGATATCGGCTAAGGATTTCGGTTCCGGGAGTTGGAATAGGTCCTCGTGTCATTTATAACTTGTGTGCAAAATTTGAGCTATCGTGGTGTATTTAATGCGTTTCGGCATTGGTTTTAGAATTTGAATGTTCATTTATTCCATAGGCTTAAAATGGAGTGCGATTCATTGATTAAATATTGTTTGATGTAATTTTAGGCCTCGAGTAAGTTCTTTATGTGTGTTGCAACTTGATGGTATGTTCGGACAGGGTCCAGGGGGCCTCGGGTGTGATTTAGATTAAAATCAGGTTCATTGGACTTAAGTTTATTGCTAAAGAACAATTGATGTTCTGGTGTCACCGCACCTGCGGTGGGCTTGGCCACAGGTGCGTAACCGCAGGTTCGGTTAGTTGGATCGCGGAAGCGAGGTGCTATGGGCTTGGCAGTGACCACATATGTGAGGAGTTTTCCGCATCTATGAGCCCGCTGGTGCGAGGGATTTGGTCGCAGATGTGGATATGGCCAGAATGGCTTGGGGTCGCAGAAGCAGACGTTGTCCGCAGGTGCGGGTGTGCAGAAGCGCCCATGTGTCCGCAGAAACGGAATTTCCTGGCTTAAAGAAAAGCGGTACCTGCAATGGATTTTCCGTAGGTGCGGAATAGCTGGGCAGAAAATGGCTGGATCGAGGGTTTTGTTCCATTTTTCATCTTTTGAGTTAGAGATCTCGGTTTTGGGAGATTTTGGAAAGGATTTTCAAGGATTTGATCTGGGTAAGTGTTTTTGACTCGGATTTGATTATTATTCATAAATCCATCATTGTTTTTATCATTTAATTAGTATTTTGAATTGTAAAAATTGGGGAATTTTGTGAAAACTTCCTAAGCTATAAATTAAGGATTTGAAGGTCGATTGGAGGTCGGAATTGGATAATTTTAGAATGGTTGGACTCGCCATTGAATTGGTATTCGGATTTTATGTGTTTGGTCGGGTTCTGAGATACGGGCCCGGGGTTGACTTTTTGATTTTCTTTAAAGATTACAACTTTATTATCCGGAATAGTTTCCTATGGTTTGTACTTATGGTATATAGTTATTTTTGCTAGATTCGAGCTGTCCGGAGTTAGATATTCATGGGAAAGGCTTACTGGGGGATTCATTTGGCTTGTTTGAGATAAGTATCTTGCCTAACTTTATGTCGGGGTAATGACCCGACCGGTCATTTTGAGAATTAGCGTCTTGCTCAGTGGCTTAAGGTCTCGAGTAGCTACGTATTATGTATTGTGACTGGCATGTGTGGTTGGGTTTGGTTTTTGGATGATTTAAGATTGATTTGGAAGGATGATTCTTTTTTTAGAAACTTAAGCGGTAAGAGTTGACTGGAGTTTGACTTTTGTGTAAACGACTGTGGAATGGAGTTTTGACGATTCCAATAGCATCGTATGGTGATTTTGGACTTAGGCGTATGTTCGGATTTGGGTTTAAAGGTTCGTAGGTTAATTTGATGCATTTAGGCGAAAGTTGGAAATTTGAAGGTTTGGAATGTTCGTAAGTTTGACCGGGAGTTGACTTTGATATTATCGGGTTTGAAACTTGAATGCAAAATTTGGATTCATTCCAGATTGGTTAGGCTTAAATCGGACGCTTGATTCGAAGTTTGAAGTTTATGAACTTAAGAGATTGATCTTGATCGACTATATGTGGTTTTGATGTTATTATATGTGATTTGAGGTCTCGAGTAGGTCCATAATATGTTTTGGGACTTGTTGGTATATTCGGACAGGGTCCCGAGGGGCTCCGGTATGTTTCGGGGTGGTTTCAGACTATTTCTAGGCTATTTTTAGTTGTTGGTTTTTGGCCACAGGGGTGTACATCACGATCACGGACTCTTGGTCGCATTCGCGAAGAGCAAATTATTGATTGGGCACTATGAATCGCGATCACGGAAGCCTTTTTGCGATCGCGTAGAAGAAATTTTTGCTTTCACAGGATTGGCTTTAGAAGCTTATATCTTGCAATCTATAAGGAATTTAGAGAAGATCCAAAATGAAAGTTGTAGCCCATTGTGTCTATTTTTCAGAAAGTCAAACCTTTTTTCATTTGGAATTATGTACAAAATGTTATGGCCATTATTCTAGAGGCTTTCTGGAAGAGTTGGGCAAGCTTGTTGGAATTTGTTCATCGCGATCGCGGGAGCATGGCCGCGATCGCGAAGGGTAAAAACTGAGCTGGAATTTTTTTGAATATAGATCCCAAGGTTAGAGACCGCGATTGTGAAGAAGGACCCTGGTAGTGCATTAAAACATCAAATTTCGGGATTATAAGTAATTTTGCCTTTGTTTTGATTATATATTTTGTCTTTTCATGGATTGTTACACCTAAATTAAGGATTTGAAGAGATGAAATTGGGGGTCTTTATCTAAACTTTCTTAAAGTGAATAATTGAGTTTTGAACATCGATTCGAAGTCGGATTTGAGTGAAATTAGTACGATTGGACTCATAATTGAATGGGTTGTTGGATTTTATGAGTTTTATCGGGTTCTGAGGTGTGGGCCTCGGTGTAAATTTTTGGTTGACTTTGAGTAAATGTGTAAAGACTCGACCTTTATCATTTGGAATTGTTTCGTTAGGCCTTATTTGATATTTTTGAGTTACTTTGGCTAGATTCGAGCCGTCCAGAGGTTGTTTCACACGAGAAAGTCATTTTATTTGGCAGAGTTTTGTGGTGATTTGAATTGAAAATTTGAAGTAGAAGATGAAACATGAAAAAAAATGACATGTGTATCACACTGTGTATCATTTGTATATCATATATGTATCAAATTTGTATCACATGTATATCCATGTATATTTGTGTGTGTGATATATGTTTGATACATGTGTCGCAAAAGAATTATTTGAACTCAATTTTAACTACAAATTTTGATATTGTCACGACCCAATTCCCACTATAGACCGTGATGGAGCCCAACGTCGCTGCTAGGCAAGCCAGCGGTAAACTATCCATTTTATTACTCATTTTAATATTTTTAAAGCCATTAATTTTTATTTAATAACAAAACAAATAGTAAGTGATCGTAGTAATGCAAAGAAAAAACTAAACATAAGAGTAAAGTAGTGAATTTCATAATCAAAAACCATGAATATCTACTAGAAATTTCCAAAATCAGGTGTCACAAGTGCATGAGCCAACTAGTAGAATATGCAAAACCTCTTATACTATTGTCTGGAGAAAGATAGACAGAAAAATAAATATAACAAGTGTCACGAACCCGATTTCCCTCTGTAGGATGTCGTGATGGCACCTAGTCTCTACGACTAGGTAAGCGTAACAAATAATAATAACTGAATAGATATAATTAACAAATTTTTGAAAGCCACTGAATAATAGATAAAAAACCTTCCGAAAGCAAAATCTCACAATACATACCCCAAAATTGGTGGAACTGAGTCATAAGCTCTGTAGAGTAATTCTAGAATAACTAATACATCACTATGCAACAGGAAATAAAATAGGGAAGGTGACTCCGAGGCCTGCGGACGTGGAGCAGGTATACTTTGAAATCTCCCAAGCAGCAGCTACAATAACCTCTAACGAACGGCACGAGCAGACATACCTGGATCAGCACAAAAAGATGTGCAGAAGCGTAGTATGAATACACCACAATGGTACCCAGTAAGTATCGAGCCTAACCTCAGTAGAGTAGTGACGAGGCCAGGTCAAGACACCTACTAGGATATAGAATACACAGTATGAAATTATCATACGGATATGTAATGGAAGGTGAAGAAATAACTAATATGGAAAGATAATAGCAAGAACTAGTACCGGAAATCAACAAAGGAAATAACATAAAAGAAGCAACTAAAGTACTACAATGATCATGTACGGACAACAACTGCTCGAACAAATAAGGAATGAAACAACAAGATATATTTTCCACCAAAAACACTTTGCAACATGAAATAAATAGCAAGAATCACAACGAGGTACAGCCCCGTGTATAATTAGATCAAAATCGAGGTACCGCCTCGTATAATCAAGAATCACAACCGAGGTACCGCCTCGTATTAACTTTTCTCAATTTCAATCACAATCTTTCCTTTTACCGCCATGTGAGCCTAACATTTGAAAATAGGTTTTGAAAACAGATTTTTCGAAATAGCTACACGCACTTTAGCCCACCTTATGACTCCGTGTGACTTCACGTAGTTCCCCTACAAGAAACACGCACATAAGTCCCACCTTATACCGCCGCATGTACATCAACCCCAAGCCTTATACCGCCGCATGCACGTCAATAGCATATTACAATAACAATTCGCACCACAAGTGCCCATATATCACAACATGCCAACAACAACAATGTCAATATTTCCACAACAATAGCTCATGTCTCCACCACAACGTATTTAAGACAAAAAATAACAATGGATGAAAAATGCTCAGTAAGATAGATGCTCAAAAATAACAAACACCGCCTCAACTTATTAATGACTTTCACAACTTCAACACCAAATAACTCAACAATGAGAGAAATAATGTATAACCATAATATTAGATAAGACTAACTTCACAATAAAAGAGATAATATTCAACAATGAGTCTCAAATAATGGAATCAACAAGTAAAGGGATAACATGAGCAATTACTTCAAGTAACGAAAATCAATATGGAAAGAGATAACACGAACAATAACTTTAACGAGGATAATTAACAGTGAAGAGATAATATGTAACAATAAAGGAGGCAATAAGTTCAACTAAAGCATGGGAGTAATTTAGCAAGTAGGATGTAGAACAATTACTAAACAAGTCAACTAAGGCATTTAAGGATAGTATAACACAATTAAAAAAAATTTAACTATGAGAATTTAGAACATAATATGGCATTTCAATTAAAGCATGGAAATAGTCTATGTAGCCTAAACCGGTCAAAATACCATATACCCACTCGCCACCTTGCATACACGGATTTCACTTAGCACAATTGAATCAAACAATACCAATCCTAAGGGGTAGTTCCCCCACACGAAGTTAGGTAAGGCACTTACCTCAACTAGGCCAATTGAACACTCGAAAATAGCTTTTCCCTTAAAATCCGCCTCCACATGGCTCAAATCTAACCAAAAACGACTCAATAACATCAAACAATACTAGGGAATTCAATTGCAATAGATAAAGTCAAGATCTTTACACTTTTTCTAAAACATTAATCCTGGGCTTGCCCAGTCAAAGCCCGAGTCCAATAGTAGATTCCGTCTACTCATGACCCTATGAGTTTATATATGTGATTAGTTTTCAAAATTCGAGTCCAAATCGACTCTCAAAACTCAATTTTGTATTTTTCAAAAACTTGACAAAGTTTCACAAATTTCTACTTTGATTCACATGATTTTGATGTTAAACTCTAAGATATGTTGATGGAATATGATTAGAAATAGATTAGAATAACTTGCCCAAGGTTTGTAGGCAAACATTCCCTCTCCAAATCGCCTCCTACCGAGTCTATGGTTAAAAAAAGGAGAGAATGAGAGATAAATCCCGACTTTCAGCCCTTATTTTCAGTTGCAAATATCACAATTGTGATATGGGTTCGCAATTGTGAACCCTCGCAATTACAAAGAATTCCTCGCAAATGCGGCACTGAAGGCTTGGGGAGCTCTACGAAAATGCGAAGATAGGATCGCATTTGGGACCACTACTGCCCTCGCAATTGCGACAAAATCATCGCAAATGCAAACCTAACCCAGCCTAGAAGTTCTTCGCAAATGCGACCAAGGCATCGCATTTGCGATACCTGTGATTCCTACTATAGTCGTAAATGCGACCCTGGTTGTCACGACCCAAAATCCCCTAAAGGTCGTGATGGCACCCCAACGTCGTCGTCAGCAAGCCAATGGTGAATTATCGACTTAATTACTCATTTTAAAAATTCTGAAATCATAAATCCCATTAAATAAATAAAATAAACATCGGATACTCATAGGAGCCCGTGAATTCTCATATAAATTTCCGTACAAAATATGGATTACAAGGTAAAATGATAATAATTACGCGAACTACAATGATGAACATCCAGCGGGAGCACCCAAAATCCGGTGTCATAAGTGCATGAGCATCTACCGAGAAATATAATAAAATACAGTATCTGTCTGGAATACAAGATAGACAGGAGAATGTAAATAACTTTGAGGGAGACTCTGTATGAGTACATAAATCAACGCGTACCATGTAAGTATCTAGCCTAACCCCGGAGAAGTAGTGACGAGGGGTCAACATCGATACTTACTAGTGGTCCAATAAATCAAGTACAACAGAAAGTAAACAAGTATGAGGCATGGTAAACTAATATAGTGTAAACAAATTGTAGCATGTGGTACGATCCTCCTCTGAACAGTAAATGCAAGCCCTCAATTATCCATCACCTCCTCAACCGGAGTGGATATTGAAAATGGTCCCCACCAGATAGATCGTCACAACTCAAATCAGGAAAAATTCCGGATACGATGGCTTCTTGCCAAATATTACGCATGACGAACGACCCGGTCCAATAAAAGTATTTATAGAAATGTCGAGGCGTACGGCCTGATCCCATGAGAATGAAACTTTAACGGGTCCTTGACCCCACTCACGAAGATACGTGTGAGTTATGAAACGTAAAGAAGCTTTTAAATTAAAACGCACAACGCGCGAGAATTTCATAAGGGAAAAAAAACTTATTCCGTGCCTAATCAAGTAGCTCATCAGGTCTTTACAATAGCGAGTCTATCACTCTACGCAAGCCTAGTCTAAGGTCGCAACGCGAAACAAGGGAATTATACAGGCAAGGATAACTCAAATAATACAATTAAAGCATGGCATGAACCTAAGTCTACCCGGACATAATCAGGAACTCTAGAATACGCACGAAAACTCGTCACCTCATACGTGCGCAGCTCCCACAACATGCAGCATACAACAAGAACAGTATCTACGGGGTAAATTCCCCCTCACAGGGTTAGACAGGAGACTTACCTTGCTCTGAAGTTCCATAACCGGCTCCAACGCCTCTCTAACACCTCAAACCAAATGCACATCGATCCAAACTAGTCAATCAATCATGAAAACCAATAAAAATATACTCCAACATCATAATTAATTAATTTATAATAATTCCTAACACTGCTCGAAAAGTCAATAAAGTCAACCCTCGGACCCACATTCCCGGATTCCAAAAATTCTTGAAGAAAATCATTACACATAACATTACGAACTCAAATACATATTTTTATTCCTAACCTCACTTCCAAAATCTTGGTCAAAATCCGAAATACCAACTTCTAGGCTTTTCTCTTAAAATCCCAAAATTCCTATAATTTTCCATGTATTTACAAGCCCAAATTCATATATTTAACTCACAACTTGTTGAAATTCCTTACCTAATGATAGACGATGAAAATGGAGCTCACAAATCACTCCAAGGTCGCCTCCCAAGGAAGAATGAAATGAAAATGAGCCAAACCCACGTACTTCACAAGGCCCTCTGCCTAGCGATCAAAGCACATGCGGTCACTTGACCGCATCTGCGGCGGTCCTGCAGGTGCGGCCAAAACTCTCGCTTTCGTGGTTCCCTTAAGGCCTCCCCTCCTCCACATCTGCAGGCAAGCTTTCGCACCTGCGCCCGTTCCTCCTCTTCTGCGGAAATGCCTCCCCTTCCCCTATTTCTCTTCTGAGACTAATAGCCCGCACCTGCGACCTCGCAAGTGTGGTGGATTCCTCGCACCTGCGAATCCAACCAACCTCACTCCCCTCTGTTTCTACGACCCCTTTGGCCGCTTCCACGGGCTCTCACATGCGGCCCTTTCCACGCAGGTGCGATGGCACCAGATCTCAACTGCCTCAACAATTCTTCCAAGTTCAAACTCGATCCGGTTCAATTTCGATTCTCACCCGAGGCCCTCGGGACCCCAGCCAAACATACCAACACATCCTAAAACACGATACGGACTTAGTCGAAACTCCAAACCATGCCAAACAAAATCAAAATTATGAATTGACGATCGAAACCTTTCTTCAAACTTTCAAACATTTAAACTTCGCCAAACGCGTCCGACTCATACTTAGACATTCCAGAATGACGCCAAACTTTACGTGCAAGTCACAAATCACTATACGAACCTATTCCAATGCTTGGAACGCCAAACGTACATCGGTAGCACAAAAATTCACTTCAAATCAAACTTAAGAAATTCTAAAACCTTTAAAGTGCCAAGTTTTCACAACAAGCACCGAAATCATCATAGAACCTATTGGAACCTTCAAATCCTGATTCCGAGGTCGTTTACTCAAAAGTCAAACCTTAGTCAATGCTTCCAACTTAAAGCTTCCAAAATTAGAATTTTCCATCCGAATCAACTCAGAACTTCCCGAAATTCAATTCCGACTACGCGTACAAGTCATAATACTTGAAGTGAAACTACTCAAGGCCTCAAACCGCCGAATGACGCGCTAGATTTCAAAACGACCGGTCGGATTGTTACATTCTCTTCCACTTAAACATACGTTCGTCCTCGAACGTGCCAAGAATTGTTCCGGTGTTGTCCAAAATCACGGTTTGACACCTCGTGCACCTACCCATGCAACTATAACCTATATGAGCACATTAGCTCGGGCCAGACTGATGATCTTCCTTATAACCTTAGCTAACAAGCCTTAGAACCAAATCCAACATCCGGAATTCTCCACGAAACCCCGATTCTAACATACGAACACCACATCAATCCCTACACACTGTACCAAAACCTGATCATGCACCAATGCTGAAATCACACCCTACACTGCATAAATCGCCTGCCCATAATAACATCCTTCGACCACAATAGTTGTAATTTCATGAATCTGATGCCCGCAATACACCCCATAACACATGTAAGCCCTCTTCCAACTCTCGCAATACTTTCGCGACAAAAAAGATGCTTAGAAACTCATGACCACCCATTAAATCAATAACTCACTGAGTTCCTCCGCTCGACAATAACCATTACCTCATTTTAAACTGAATAGAGACATTTTACTTTTAATATAACTTACATAAATTCGATCGCACCGATTTCAGGTCCAATAACCTTATCTCACCCAGTACAACCTGCTCAGGCAATAAGCCACCTCAACCACTAACCAAGATCTCATATGACGTCATCAATACGCCAATAAGCTACAACCCGAACACAACACATAAGGGAGAACGAACTCTGGAAAAAGAACTACCCGGCCCGCGTAACAAATAAAACGGCTGAAGATATGCTATGAACCTTTCTTAGAGAATGAGAAACAAATACACAAAAACAAGTATAGGGAATCGTACTCAACATCTCAGTATTG
>AWOL01S0365998.1:7962-32358 GCA_000715115.1 Nicotiana otophora
GTCGTACGACCTCGGCATAACTCGTGCGTATTGCCATTCAGAGTCCGATTTCACTTGATATGCCTATCATAACTTAAGAGTTTATAGTACATGTTAAGTCTTTACCTGTTGAGAATATTACGTGATATTTGGGGTCTTTTAAATTGTTATTTGTTAACAGATCATTTAATTATTTTCCTCCTAATCCACCATTGATGTTGATTTTCATGCTTATTAAATAATTTTGTTCATTATATATATATATATATTGCCCACTAGTAAGTATCAATGACGTCCCATCGTCACTACTTATTCGAGGTTAGACTAGATATTTACTGGGTAAATTTTGTTTATGTACTCACGCTACACTTCTGCGCTAAACGTGTAGGATCTGAGGCAGGTGCATCTGGCGGTCATATAGGAACATACCCCCGTTACCCTAAGGCCTAGTGGTGAACTGCTCTCTATGCCGTTCTACAGCACCCGAAGTGTCTTCTTACTATATTTTACCTTTCTATCTATCTTATTCCAGATAATAGAGTAGGAGGTTTTATATATTCTGCTAGTTTGCTCATGCGCTTGTGTCACCAGATTTTGGGAGTTTCTAGTAGACGCGTTTTAAAAACTCTATTTTGGGTATTGGATTCATGACTTCACGCTTTTCTTTACTTGATTCTTGGTTTTACTGTACTTTCTTATCAATGTCTACCTCGTTAACTAGAAATCAGTTACTTTAAAAATAATAAAATGAATAATTAAATGGGTAGATCACTATTCGTTTGCCTAACAGTGACGTTGGGCACCATCACGGCCTGTAGTAAAAATTGTGGATTAGGTCAACCGGTCTTGCATTGGGACTTTATATGGTTATGAGACCCAAGTGGATATTTTATTGATAGACATGACCGACTTTGAGGTCATCCTTGGCATGGACTAGTTGTCTCCGTATCATGTCGCCCTTGATTGCCATGCCAAGACTATTACCTTGGAGCTACCAGAGTTTCCTAAATTGGAGTGGAAGGTTTCGTCTATCAGTGCATCTAGTAGGTTTTGTTTCTTTCTTGAAGGCTCCATACATGGTCAAGAAGGGTTGTTTTCCTTCTTATCAGCCAGGCATGCCGCCAGATCGGGATATCAATTTCTGTATCGATTTGGTTCCACGTACCCAGCTTATCTCTATTCCACCGTACCGCATAGCTCCGAAAGGGTTGAAGGAGTTGAAAGAATAGCTTGAGGAGTTGCTGGCAAAGGGATTCGTCAGGCTCAGTGTGACGCCTTGAGGTGCAGCGGTGTTGTTCGTGAAGAAGAAAGATAGGACTATACGGATGTGCATTTATTACCGCCAGTTGAAAAATGTTACCATCAAGAACAAGTACCCGTTGCTGTGTATTGATGATTTATTTGACCAGTTGTAGGGTACTAGGGTGTTCCCTTAAATCTATTTAAATTCTGGGTATCATCAGTTGAAGATTTGTGCTTCGGATATTCCGAAGATGGCTTTCCGGACTAGATATGGCCACTATGAGTTTCTAGTGATGTCTTTCGGCTTGAGCAACATCTCGACGGCGTTCATGGACTTGATGAATTGGGTGTTCAGGCCATATATTGACTCGTTTGTCATTGTCTTCATTGAGGGCATATTGATCTACTCGCGTAGTATAGGGGAGCACGAGAAGCATTTGAGAGTTGTGCTTCAGACCTTCCGAAAACATAAGCTTTATTCTTAGTTCTCCAAGTGTGAGTTTTGGTGGGATTCCGTGGCTTTCTTGGTGTACATTGTATCGGGAGATGGTATTAAGGTGGATCCTAAGAAGATCGAGATAGCCCAGAGTTGGCCTAACCAAGATCAGGAGTTTCTTAGGGTTAGCAGGTTACTATCGCTGATTTGTGGCGGGCTTATCCTCTATTGCAACGCCCTTGACTAGATTGACTTAGAAGGTTGCTCTATTCCGATGGTTCGATGAATGCAAGGAGAGCTTTCAGAAGCACAAGAAAACTTTGACTAAAACACCGATCTTATTATTGCATTTCATTTCAGGGATGTATACTATGTATTGTGACGCTTCACGCGTTGGCCTTGGTTCTGTATTGATGCAGGAGGGAAGCGTTATTACATATGCTTCATGTCAGCTGAAGCATCACGGGAAGAATTATCCCGCTCGATCCTCGTTCCCTTAATAAAGACTCCCCGTATGTGCTTTTATTGTTTTATAACCTACAGGGATGGTTGGTTGGGGTTTGGAAGGGTACGAGTTAAAATCTGAATACTTAGTTCCTTAATAGTAGCTTATAAGGGTTAAGTTTGACTTGAGTCAACAATCTGATAAACGACCTTGGAACTGGGATTTGATGATCCCAATAGGTTCGTATGATGACTTTGGACTTGGGCGTGTGTTCAGATAGGGTTTCGGGTGACCCGTGAGCGTTTCAGTGCTTAATATTGAAAGTTGACACTTTGAAGGTTCATCATGTTCTTTAAGTTTGGATTGAAACTTTGGTGTTATCAGGGTTTGATTGGGATTCCAAACCAGGAAATAGTTCTGTATTATGATTTATGACTTACACGCAAAATTTGGTGCCACTCTTAGAGGTCTAAGGATGATTCGGCGCATTCGAAATAAGTTGACAAACTTGAAGTTCATAATCTGATTCAATTCGGTTTTGGCGGTGCAGTTCTTAGTTTTGGTGTCATTGTATGTGTTTCGAGAGTTATAGCAGGTCCTTATTATATTTATAGACTTGTTGGTGCAGTTAGACGAGGTCCCGGGTGGTTCAGGTGTGTTTCGGACCGCTCGAAGCTAAGTCCAAAATGTTGTGATAGTTGGTTCTAGTTTCCTTCTTCGCATTCACGTGGGTGGGGTTGCATTAGTGAAGAAAGAAAACTGGTGGACTAGAAATTGTTCTTTGCGTTCGTGAAATCTAGTCCGCAATCGCGATGGTTTGTGACTTGTGGCCTTTCCGTTCGTGTGAAAGGGCCCAAGTTCGGGTACAATAGGCTGGGCAAGGGTGGCCGCAGTTGGCCTTTGCGTTCGCAAAGAAGCCCTCGTGTTAGCGTAGGGCAGGCCATACAAGCCTTAACGTTCGCAAGGCTTTTGTCGCGTTCGCGATAGCCAAATTTATGGGGCCTGGGTCGTTTGCCTTCGCGAGGCCTTTTCCGCGATCGCGAAGAAGGGAAGCCTTTTCCGCGATCAAGAAGAGGGATTTTCTCCTAGCTATTGAAGGTAAGTAATTCCTACCCAATATGAGTTTAATACATAAATTAGGGGTAGATTGTTACATGTAAAATGTGGGAATTTTAGGATATTGTTGAAAAATCTTGGTTTTGCTAAAAATGGGGTTAGACCACGAAAATGATTATGGGTTCAGTAGAAATTATATATTTGGGTTCGTGAGGTTTTAGGTAATATTTATTTTCAAATATTTCTGAAATCCGGTACGTGGACCCGAGGTTGAATCTTAGGAATCTTCCCATTTGGGTTGGGTAATTACTCTAGGAGCTAAATTATGAGCTTTTGAGCATCTATTGATTAATTTATATAATATTTGGCTACTTTCGGATTGTTGGTCACCGACTTGAGGATTGTAAAGTTAATTGTGGACCGGAAAGTGAATTTTGGACCAAGGTAGGTCTCTTGCCTAGCCTTGTAAGAGAAAATCTACCCCATAGGTGTTTGAATTACTACTTGCTACTTTTTGTGGGCGGTACGTATGCACGAAGTGACGAGGGCATGTGCGTAGTGAGAATGCATGTTATGTCCTGGTAGACATAGGCCTTTATTATGCCATTACATGCTCTATTATGACTCAACTTGTTAGATTTATTATAAGGTATTTGTGAGTAGGATTTGGCTAAAGATCATGTTAAATTAAGTTTCATTTCTTAGAAAGTTGGCTGAAATGTTTAATTATTTATATATACCATATCCTTTCATGGGTTTATCTCGGAGTTGTAAAATGTGAAATTTGAAATCCGAAAAGTTTCTCTATTCTTGTGGATCGGGCTGAATGCCTCGAAAATATATATATATTTATTGGATGCATCCATTGATCGGATCACACGACCATGGTAGTGTATGTACACGAATATTATGGATCGGGACATACGACCTCAGCATAACTCGTGAGTATTGTCATTCGGAGTCTGATTTCACTTGATATGCCTATCAAGACTTGAAAGTTTATAGTACATGTTAAGTCTTTACTTGTTGAGAATATTACGTGACGTTTGGGGACATTTAAATTGTTACTGTTAGTGGATAATTTAATTATTTTCCTCCTAATGCACCATTGATGTTGATATTCATGCTTATTAAATAATTTTGTTCATTATATATATTGCCCACTAGTAAGTGTTGAAATCGACCACTCGTCACCACTTCTTCGAGGTTAGACTAGATAACTACTGAGTAGGATCTGAGGCAGGTGCATCCGGCGGTCATATAGGCTTTCCAAGGTAATGTATGTACCCTGAGGCCTAGTAGTGAGCTGCTCTCTATGCCGTTCCACAGTACCCGGAGTTTCTCCTTACTATATTTTAGTTTCTATCTATCTTATTCCAGGTAGTAGAGTAGGAGGTTTTGTATATTCTCCTAGTTTGCTCATGCACTGTAACACTGGGTTTTGGGAATTTCTAGTAGACTTTTGTTTATCTATATGGATTCACGACTTCACGCTTATCTTTACTTGATGCTTGGTTTTACTCTACTTTCTTATTAATGGCGACTTCTTTAACTAGATATCAATTACTTTAAAAACAATAAATTGAATAATTAAATAGGTAGATCACTGTTGGCTTGCCTAACTGTGATGTTGGGCGCCATCACGGTCTGTAGTCGAAATTGGGTAATGACAACAGTAAATCAGATAGAGAAGATGGCCAACATATTGTTCGAGGTGAATAGAACCTCCTTTACAGATGATGAACTCCTTGAGGAGGGAGCCAGGCACAATAGCGCTTTGCACATGACCGTCAAATGTCAGGGGCACTGCATAAAGCAAGTCATGGTTGATGGGGGCTCGAGTGTAGATGTATGCCCTCTCTCTACTTTGCAAGGCATGTAGATCAATACAGATAGAATCCGAACCATCAATGTCCGCATCCGGCCTTTTAATGACTCAGCGAGAAACACCATTGGGGAAACTAGCCTCACCATGAAAATTGGGCTAGTTGATTTTTAAATTATCATCCAAGTAGTGGACATGGAAACATCTTATAACTTTCTTCTTGGAAGTCCATGGATCCATATGGCTCGAGCTGTTCCATCCACATTGCATAAAATGATCAAGTTCGAACATGACATGCAAGAAATTATCGTTCACGAAGAAGATGAGTCATCCATTTATAAGGACCCATTAATCCTGTGTATTGAGGCCAAGGAAGGGTAAGAGTCAATTGTCTATCTGGCTTTCGAAGTGGTTGTTGTGGGCCATGATGAGGAAGGAAAGACCATTTTTCATCCTCAATTTTCCACCACATTTGTGATGGTGGCTGTACATATACTGAGACAAGGTTATGAGCTAGGAAAAGGCTTGGGGGCATCCTTGCGAGGAATTTCGTAACCCATTTATCCATTCAGTAACAAGGGTACTTTTAACTTAGGTTTCAGGCCCAGTCAAGCGGATGAAGACAAATCCAAGCACCGCAAAAAGCATGGGTGGGACTTACAAAAACCGATCCCTCATAATTTCTACACTTTTGTCAATCCACCACTCCAAGAGGGTCAAAATTCCTTGGCGTAGAAAAACATTGATGAAAATTTTCATGGCCTCAACAAAATATTTTCTGAAGTGAATATGATCCAAGCTGGTGAAGGCACTTGTCGCGTTGATATGCAACTAATTGACACAGACATCATGCTTAACAACAGGGAAGCAACTCCTCTCCCCACAAGGAAGGAGTCTTGATAGTTTGCTTTTGCAGTCTCCTTTTCGTATTTGAGTTACTTTCATAAAGTCCATACGAGATCTGCCATCTAAGATGAAGTCCATTCGAGATATGCCACTACCGAAGAACAAAACTGAAGTCATGAGTTTTCTCGAGAGGTTGAACTACATCAGTCAGTTCATTGCTCAGCTCATAACCACGTGCGAGCCCATCTTTAAGTTGTTGAAAATGGATGTTGCTATCAAGTGGACCGACGATTGGCAAAAAGCTTTTGACATGATCAAATATTGTCTATCAAAACCCCTTGTATTGGTCCTACCTGTACCTGGAAGGCCTTTATTTTTGTATCTATCAATGATTGATAATTGTTTTGGATGCGTTCTAAGGAAACATGATGCGACAGGCAAAAACGAATAGGAAATCTATTATTTGAGCAAGAAATTCACCAATTGTGAGGTTAGGTATACACTTTTAGAAAGGACATGTTGTGCCTTGACTTGGACTGCTCAGAAGCTGAGGCATTATCTTCTGGCCTACACTACTTACCTCATATCAAGAATGGATTCATTGAAGTATATCTTCCAAAAACCAATGCCCACTAGCAGGCTCGCAAAATGGAAAATTCTACTCACAGAGTTCGACATCATCTATGTCACTCGCACCGCAATGAAAGCACAAGCTTTGGCTGATCATTTGGTAGAGAATCCAGTCGATGATGATTATGAGCCACTGAGCACATACTTCCCAGACGAAGAGGTCAACTCAATAGAGGAAGTAGTTCCGGACAACAACCATGCATGGAAAACGTATTTTGATGGGGCTATCAATATCAAAGGAGTTGGGATTGGGGTGATCCTCATCTTACCTATTGGGTAGGACAACGTCCCGACTTTGTTTCTTCTGTACCACTAATTTGGCGCAATACGAGTCTTGTATCATGGGTCTCAAAATTTCCCTCGATATGGATGTGCATGAACTATTGGTTATAGGAGATTCCGACTTCCTCATCCGAAAATTCCAAAGTGAATGGGAGACTCGATACATCAAGCTCATTCCCTACAGACAATGTGTGCAAGACCTAAGCAAATGATTTATGTCAATCAAGTTCTGGTACAATCCCAGTTTTCACAAAACGCTAGTTGATGCCTTCGACATCTTAGCCTCGATACTCCCTTATCTAGGCAACGCTCATGTTGATCCATTGGAAATACAAGTTTGAAATCATCACAGTTAGTGCAATACTATTGAGATAGAACCAGATGGTGAACCGTGGTATCATGACATAAAACAACTCCTGAAAATAAAAGGAATACCCAGAGCATGCCAAAAGAGATCAAAAAAGAATTATACGGCGGCTCGCTGGTGGTTTATTCCTCAATAGGGAAATCCTATACAAAAGGACCCCAGACATGAACCTGTTGAGATGCATCGATACCATAGAAGCTGGGGGGATATTGAGTGAAGTACATTCGGGGGTATGTGGGCCACACATGAATGGATACATTTTTGCGAAGAAGATTCTGTGGGCCTAGTACTATTAGCTTACTATGTAGCGAGATTGCCTTAGTTGTTTTCGCAAGTGTCACCATTGACAAATTCATGGCGACCTGATTCACTTGCCTCTATCAGAGTTGCATCCCTTGTCCTCCCCTTGGCCTTTCGTTGCTTGGGAATGGATGTTATTAGGCCAATCGAGCCAAAGGCTTCAAAGGCATAGATTCATTTTGGTCACCATTCATTACTTTACCAAGTGGGTGGAGGCTGTCACTTTCAAAGCAGTCACCAAGCAAGCAGTGGTAGATTTTGTTCATTTCAACATCGTCTGTCATTTTGGTACCCAAAGACCATTATCACTGACAATGCAGCCAATCTGTATAGTCATCTGATGAAGGAGGTATTCAAGCAATTTAAAATTGTGCATCGCCATTCTACCCTTTACCAGCCAAAAGACAAAGGAGTCGTTAAAGCATCTAACAAGAACATCAATAACATTCTTATAAAAATGATCCAAGGGTCTAGGCAATGTCATGAAGAGTTGCCTTTTTCTCTTTTTGGATACCGCACGACTACTTGCACATCTGTGGGTGTAACTCCTTATCTGTTAGCTTATCAAACTGAAGCTGTAATACCAGCTAAAGATGAAATTCCCTCTCTCTGAATTATCGTGGAATCAGAGATTGAAGACACTAAGCGGGTCAATACCCGTTTAGAGCAGCTAATGCTGATTAATGAAAAACGAATAATAGATGTGTGCTCTCGCCAGCTAAACTAGCAAACAATGGCATGTGCTAATAATAAGAAAGTGCGATAAGGCCACTTTGAGGCAGGCCAACTCATTTTGAAACGTATCCTTCCGCACCAAGTAAAAGCTAAACGAAAGTTCGCCCCGAACTGGAAAAGACCCTACATCATCAAGAAAATGTTACGAAAAGGGCCCTTGCACTTGGTAGATGAAGAAGGACGGGTACCATACATGACTATTGAAGCAGATGCAGTCAAAAGATATTATATGTTATATATACCCACTGCGAAACTTCCATGCATGATTTTCTCATATTGAGATGACGAAGGCTATCATTGCTCACTATCTCAAATAAGTGTCACCCTTTTGTTCATCCTTTATAGTCATGTTTGTCATCTTTGTTTTTGCTATTTTTGGAACCTGCGTACTTGTAAAATCAAAAACTAAAAAGAAAAAATGAAAAAAGAAAAGAAAAAGAATCAAATAACAAGTCTTGTCAGTCAATGAACTGCGTTCGACCTGATTCCGAAAGGATACGTAGGCAGCCTTACCCTAGGTTTGGTCCCATCACAATAAAAAATACATATCCCCAATATTCTAAAACTAGGACACATGTTTTTTTTAATTTTTATGGTAATTCTATAAAAAGGTTCCAAAAGTTGTAATTCAGTTCAAGGTTCTTTTCACCTTTTCACGTTAAAACCTTATGATCAATATTTGAAGAATGTTAAAGTCACCATGCCAAGGGTGTTGGACAACCTGCCGCATGCAGTATATTATTCAAGGGCGACGGAAAAAGAAAAAGAAATGAGAGAGTCTTATTGGTGAAAACTAGTAAAGGAACTATAAGGCGACGATGAGTAGAGAAATGAGAGACGTCATGTAACGACCCGACCGGTTATTTTGCTTTTTAAATCTCCGTTCCCCTAATTAAGGTTCCATGTATGTGCCTTTTCTATTTTATGACTTGCGGGGATAGTTGAGTCGGGTTTAGAAGAGTTTGGCTTGAAATCAGAGCACTTAGTTCCTTAATAGCTGCCTATAATGGTCAAATTTGACTTGAGTCAGCGTTATTAGTAAACGACCTCGAAATCGGGATTTGACAGTCCCAATAGGTTTGTATGATGATTTTGAACTAGGACATCTGTTCGGATCGGGTTTCGGATGACACGGGAGAATTTCGACACTTAATATTGAAAGTTGGCACATTAAAGGTTTATCAAGTTCATTAAATTTTGTTTGGAGTAGGCTTTGGTGTTATTGAGGTCCGTTTGGGATTTTGAGCCTGGGAATTGTTCTATAGTGATTTATTACTTGCATGCAAAATTTTGCATCATTTCGAGTTGATTTGATTGAATTCATGGTTTTCGGCATCCGATTCATGATTTTAGATGTTATTTTGGTGTTTGGATTTCTTGAGCAACTCCGTATTATGTTGTGGGATGCGTTAGTATAATGGGAAGGGGTCCCGGGGGGAGGGGGGGTCGAATGTGAATCAGACTTGGTTTTGAACATGGGGGGCACTTTTGGTGGCTTCAGGTCTGGTGCCATTGTACCTGCGTAGAAATGGCCGCAGGTGCGAGCTCGTAGAAGCGGCCCAGTGGTCACAGAATAAAAAATGGGACTAGGGCTGAGCGGTCGCAGAAGTGGGGAATCTTTTGTTTGGGCTCCGCAGGTGCAAGGTTGGACTGGCTGGCTTGGGATCGCAGAAGTGGAAAGGAGTCCACAGAAACGGATCCCTAGAAGCATACCCACATAAGCACCTCCCTGTCCGCAAAAGAGATGAAACTGAAGGTAGTGGGCGATCGCAAATGCGACCTTTTGACCGCACCTGCAGTTCTGCAGATGCGATCAAGTGGTCGCAGGTGCAGAAGTCGCTGCACAGTGATGGGTTTTAACTTGAGGTATAGGCCATGTTTCCTCACATTTCATTTCGTCTTGGGCAATTTTGAGAGAACATTTGAGGGGGATTCTTACGAACATCCTAAGGTAAGTAGCTTTCATCCAATTTCAAGTTAAATATGTGGATTTTAGGTAAATTATACATGGAAAATTTATGAAACTTGTGGGGATTTATGAAGAACCTAGGTTTTTGGTAAATTTGGGATTTGATCACGAATTGAGTAGTGGAAATTTGAGCAAATTGTACATTTGAGTTTCTGATTTCATGGGTAACAATTATATTAAAAAATTTCAGGAACCAGGGCACATGGGCCTGGGAGTGAATTTCGTTAATCTTCTAAATTGGGTTAGGGAATCACTATAAAAGCTAAATTATGAACTCTTGCCCATATAATTACTAGTTTATACGATTTTTGATTAGTTTTGGAGTCTTCGACGTCATTTGGAGAGTTATAGTGAGGTTGGAGAGCCAAATTAAAGACTTGGAATTGAGGTAAGTCTCTTGCCTAACCTTGTAAGAGGGAACTTATCCCCTTAGGCATATTATTCTTGTGTTCTATTTGTGTGGGGATCTATGTACGCACGAGGTGACGAGAGTCTGTACGTAGCTATATTTCATGATATGTCCGGGTAGACATAGATTCACATCATGTTTTTAATTTTATTGTTTATACCTATCATTTGTATTAAATATGTCTTGATTAGGACTGAGACTAGAGATTTAAATTAGAATTATCGAATTAGTTTCTTATTTGAGAATACTGGGAATAATTAATAAACTATAAAATCCATGTCTTCTCATCTCGCAAGTAGTTCCGCGAGCGAGGTAAATTTCTCTACTCTTATGGGATCATGTCATTTTCCTCGGTAGTATAATAATATGACTCTTATGGAATCGGGTCATTCGTCGTGGTAGTATGATAACACCGCTCTTATGGAATCGGGTCCTTCACCTCGGCAGTATGATGGTAACACTATTTTTATGGGATCAGATCGTTCGCCTCGGCAGCACTGAGTACCAATATTCTTATGGGATCGGGCCGTTTGCCTCGGCAGCTTTGTGCTTAGTAATCAAAATAAGTCCTGGTTTGGGTATAATCGTGTTAGAGACTTCATGGACGATTATGATAGGTTGGTGATTTGATATAGATTCCTGAGTTGATTTATTGTAGTTGGTCTTATTTGCTTCATTCATACTTGATGTACACTCATCATGTGTACTTTATGAATTTATATTTATTATTATTTGGCCACTAGTAAGTGTCAAGTCAATCCATAATCACAACTTCTTCGAGGTTAGACTAGATACTTACTGAGTACTTTGTTTTTCGTACTGATGCTACACTTCTACACTGATGTGCAGGTAATGAGACAAGTTCTACTAGTGGTCACGTGAGCACGTAGCCGATCATCTATAGAGACTTAGTGGTGAGATGCTTGCCTTGCTACGATCCGCAGTCTCGGAGTCTCCTTCTATCTTATTTACTATTCTTATATATCACTTTTAGACAGTAGTTTTAGTAGTTTTGTATATTCTCTAGATTGCTCATGTATTTGTGACGCCGGTATTTTAAGGACTTATAGCATTTATGTACTGTTGTATTCATTATTTATATCACAACAGTGTATGCACTTATTATACTGGTATTTTTGTTTTGTTTTAAAAAAATAATTGTCATGGTAGCATGAAATCTAGTTTAATTCTTTCTCTTCAAAGGAAAACGTCCGTTTTAAAATGGAGTAAGTAAATAGTAGTTTACTTGTGGGCTTGCCCAACGTCGGTGTTAGGTGCCATCGCGACCTATTACGAATCTAGGTCATGACAGCTTGGTATCAAAGCTTTAGGTTCACATAGGTCTCACGAGTCATGAGCAGGCCTAGTAGAGCCTTGCGGATTAGTGCGGAGATGTCCGTACTTATATTCGAGAGCCTATAGGGTGTTAGGAAACTTCTTTTTCTTCATCTCCTATCGTGCAATTGATATTGTGCTAAGTATCTTTCTAATGATCTCTCACAAATGGTGAGAACGCGCACGTAGGATGTGCCTTGAGGTAGAAGGGCTACTCCCCCCCGTTACTAGAAGCCGAGGCAAAGGCCGGGGGAGGGCTCCAGCTCCAGTCAGAGGACGAGGGGGGCCTAGGGTTGATCCCATTGTACCACCAACGGATCCAGTGTAGGATCATGTTGTTGAGGAGTAGGATGAGGTGCCTGTAGTTGTTCTAGTCTAGACAGATTTCATGACAGCGCTGGAATTCCAGGAGCTCATAGGTCAAATGTTACGGTTCATGGACTCTATAACATAGGTTGGTTTATGTCCGACGGACCCTACCACATCTTAGTGGGACGGGGAGCACGGACCCCTACCACTCAGGCTCCAGGGCATGTCGCTGCTATTTATCAGACCCCAGGTGCACTACCTGCGGGCAGAGCCTAACCGATTGTAGCGACTATGCTAGAGGTTGTACCAGTCGTGACCGTTGATCAGTAGAAGCGGCTGGGCAGATGGTCTAGACTTCTCCCCCTTAACTTTGGGGGTGAGCGATCAGACAACCCCTATGATTTCATTGATTGGTGAAAGGATAGGCTCTGGAAAATGGAGATATTGGAGTCCAACGGGTGGACTTCACCAATTTTCAGATTGGATGCAAGACACGTAGATGGTGGCAAGCTTACATCTTTAGTAGGCCAGAAGGTTCACCTCCCTTGACTTGGGATTAGTTTACACATATGTTCTCGGAGAAATACATACCACCTTCTGAGAGAGGGGAGCTTCGAGGTTAGTTTGAGCGACTCCGTCGAGGTCACATGTTTGTCACCGACTATGAGGCGAGATTCACTGACTTGTCTTACCATGAAGCTATTATACTCCCCACAGACGTAGAAATGGTGGGAGGCTTATTGCAGGTCTGCACCCTGAGATACAGGTTCCTATGGCCCGTGCGGCAGAGATGGGGACTTCCTTTCTTCAAGTTGTGGATATAGCTAGGAGGATTTTTAGTATTCACAACCGTACCGAAACGTTTGCGCCGAGGGACAAGTGGCCTCGGTAGTTTGGAGGATTCAGTGCCACACCACTTGGTGGCTGACGTCATTTCACGAGGGGTTAGCCCCGAAGGCCCATGCAGTGAGCACCACTGCCTGCTCGGAGTGCTCCAACATGACCCTACGTCAGAACCATTCTAGAGAGTACTTAGCGTCCACTGGCTATTCAGGATTCCTCCAGTGGATATTCAGGCAATCAGGGTTAGACATTAGGTCAGTAGCCCGCTGCTGCGATGGGTTGTTTCGAATACAGGGATCTTGGCCACTTGAAGAGGTTTTTTCCCAGGCTCTGAGGCAAGGCTGGGCAGTAGGACTATCGGCCCATGCTTTTCGCACCAGCTACTACATTGCACGCCTGACTGGCCAGAGGAGGAGGCAGGTGGCTAGGGGTCATCCTAGAGGTGGAGTCTAGTCAGGTGGCACTCCGGCTATATTATAAACTATCCCTGCCAAGACAAAGGCAATTGTCTCTGATGTAGTGATCACAAGTACTATTTCTGTCTATCGTAGGGATGCCTCAGTATTATTTGCTCCAGGGTCTACTTACTCATATGTTTCCTCTATAGTTTCTCCTTATCTGGATGTGTTCCACGAGTCTTTGGGTGTTCCTATATATGTGTCCACGCCAGTTGGTGATTCCATTCTAGTGGATCGGGTTTAGCGGTACTGTGTATTGACTCTTCGTGGGTGTGAGACCCGAGCGGATTTTCTATTGCTCGATATGGTTAATTTCACGATAATCTTGGGGATGGAATATTTGTGCCCGTACCATGCCAAGCTTGATTGCTATGACAAGACTATCACCTTGGCGATGCTTGAGTTGCCCAGATTATAGTAGAGGGGTTCATCTGTTGGCACTTCCATCCGATTTATTTCTTTCTTGAAGGCTCGACATATGGTCGAGAAAGGTTGTTTGACCTACTTAGATTTTGTTTGGGATACTACTGCAGAGACTCCCGCATTAGATTCAGTGCTTGTGGTACGAGAAGTTTCCGATGTATTTCTTAGTAATCTACAAGGTATGCTGCCGGATCGGGATATTGACTTCGGCATTGGTTTGGTGCTAGGCACCCAGCCTATTACTACCTCACCTTATCGTATGGATCCCAGGGAGCTTAGAGAGTTAAAGGAGCAGCTTTAGGAGTTGCTTAAGAAGGGGTTCATTAGACCTAGTGTGTCGCCTTGGGGTGCGCCGGTGTTATTTTGGAAGAAGATGGACGGGCATTTGTGGATCTGCATTGATTGCCGCTAGTTGAACAAACTCACCATCAAGAATAGGTACCTATTATCGTGCATTGATGATTTGTTTGACCAGTTGCTGGGTTCCAAGGTTTCTCTAAGATCGACTTGAGATCTAGGTATCGTCAGCTGAAGATGCATGCTTTGGATATTTCGAAGACAGCTTTTCGGACTAGATATGTCCAGTATGAGTTTTTGGTGATGTCTTTCGGCTTGACTAATGCCCCGACGACATTTATAGAATAGATGAACCGGGTGTTCAAGTCGTATCTTGATTCATTTGTCATTGTCTTTATTGATGACATATTGATCTACTCGCATAGTATGGAGGAGCACGACCAGTAATTGAGATTAGTGCTTCAGACCTTGCGGGAATAGAGGCGTTTTGGTAAGTTATCCAAGTGTGAGTTCTGATTGGATTTCGTTGTTTTCTTGGGCATGTTGTATCTATTGAGTGCATTAAGGTGGATCCCAGGAATATTGAGGCAGTTCAGGGTTGCCCTCGTCCTACCACAGTGACCGAGATCAGAAGTTTCTTGGGGTTACCAGGGTATTATCGTTGGTTTGTGGAGGGTTTGTCGTCTAGTGCAGCGCCGTTGACTAAATTGACCCAGAAGGGTGCTCCGTTTAGATGGTCCAATGATCGCTAGGAGAGCTTTAGCTCAAGAATGTATTGACTACAACACCGGTTTTAGTGTTGTCTTCAGGTTCAGGAATTTATACTATGTACTGCAATGATTCAAGCATTGGCCTAGGTTGTGTATTGATGCAGGAGGGGCGAGTTAATGCATATTCTTCATGTTAGCTGAAGCCCAACAAGAAGAATAACCTCGTGCATGATTTGGAGTTGGCCGCGATAGTTCATGCTCTTAAGATCTGGAGGCATTATCTCTATGTGGTGTTCTGTGAAGTTTTCACCGATCATCGTAGGTTGCAACCTTTGTTTAAGAAGATGGACGTTAATTTGAGGCCGCATAGGTGGCTTGAGTTACTTATGGACTATGATATCACCATCCTTTATCATCAGGGCAAGGCGAATATGGTTGTTGATGGCTTGAGCAGAAAGGCTGAGAGTATGGGTAGTTTGGCATTTCTTTCAGTATAGGAGAGGCAATTGACTTTGGACATTTAGTCCTTAGCAAAAATACTTATGAGGTTTGGATATTTCAGAGCCCAGTCGAGTTTTTGCATGTGTAGTGGATGAGTCTTCATTATTTGAGCGGATTAAGGCTCGTGAGTATGATGATACCTTCTAGTTCTTAAAGAAACGGTACTTTGGGGTTGTTCCAAGGAGGTTACTATCAGCGAGGATGGTGTTCCGTGACTTCAGGGTCAATTATGTATTCCTAATGTTGATGGCTTAAGGGAGAAGATTCACAAGGAGGTACACATCTATCAGTATTCTATTTACCCTGGTACTACGAAGATGTATCGCGACCGGAGGTAGCATTAGTGGTAGAGGTAGATGAAGAAATACATAGTTGAGTACGTGGCGAGATGTCTAAATTTCCAGCAAGTTAAGCATGAACACTAGAGGCCAAGCGGCCTACTCCAGTAGATAGTTATATCAGAGTTGAAATAGGAGCGAATCACTATGGACTTGGTAGTTGGGTTACCGTGAATGTTGAGGACGTTTGATGTCGTCTGGGTCATTGTCGATAGGTTGACCAAGTCTGCACATTTTATTCCGATTGTAACTACGTACTAGTCAGAGATATTGGCTCGGATTTACATTTAGGATATTGTTCGGTTGCATGGTGTGCCTGGTTTAATTATTTCAGATATAGGCCCTCAGTTCACTTCTCGCTTTTAGAGAGTAATACAGAGTGAGTTGGGCACCCGGGTAGAGATCAACACAACATTACACCCAGGTGAGTTGGATATTACAGAGCAAATAGGTAACACTATTTTTATGAGATTGGGTCGTTCGCCTCGGCACTACTGAGTACCACTATTCTTATGGGATCGGGCCTTTCGCCTCAGAAACTTTGTGCTTAGTAATCGAAATGGCTTCTTGTTTAGGTACAATCGTGTTAGCGCCTTTATTGTCGGTTATGATATGTTGGTGATTAGATATAGACTACTAAGTTGATTTACTATAGTTTCTCTAATTTTCTTCATTGATACTTGTTGTACACTCACCATGTCTACTTTATGCATTTATATTATTATTATTATTTGACCTCTAGTAAGTGCCAAGTCCACCCATCGTCACCGCTTCTTCAAGGTTAGACTAGATACTTCCTGAGTACGCGTTATTTTCCGTACTCATGCTACACTTCTACACTGATGTGCAGGTACTGAGACATGTTCTACTAGTGGTCACGTGAGCGCTTAGCCGATCATCTACGGAGACTTAGTGGTGAGTTGCTTGCCTTGCTACCATCCATAGCACCAGAGTCTCCTTCTAGCTTATTAAGTATTCATATCTATCACTTTCAGACAATAGTTTTAGTAGTTTTATATATTCTCTCGATTGCTCATGTACTTGTGACGCTGGTTTTTTGGGACTTGTAGCATTTAAGTATTGTTGTACTCATCATTTCTATCACCGTAATGTATGTACTTATTATGATGGTATTTTGATTTTAAAACAATGTTGTCACGGTAGCATGAAATCTGGTTTAATTCGTTCTCTTAAAAGGAAAACTTCCGTTTTAAAATGTTAAAGGGATAACTATATAGTAGTTTCACTCTTGGGCTTGCCTAACGGTGACGTTAGGTACCATCGCGACCTATTACGGATTTGGGTTGTGATAGCTTGGTATCAGTTCTTTAGATTCACATAGTTCTCACGAGTCGTGAGCAGGCCTAGTAGAGCCTTGCGGATAGGTGCGAAGATGTCTGTACTTATATTCAAGAGGCTATAGGGTGTTAGGAATCTTCTCTTTCTACACAGATGGTGAGAACGCGTATGGCAGATGTGCCATGAGGTAGATGGGCTTCTCCCCCCGTTGCTAGAGGCCGGGGGAGAGCTCCAGCTCCAGTTAGAGGAGGAGGTCACCCTAGGGTTGATCCCGTTGTACAACAAACGGATCTAGTGGAGGATCCTATTGTTGAGGAGCAGGATGAGGCACTTCCAGCTGTGCTAGGCTCGATAGATTTTATGACGGTGCCGGGATTCCATGAGGTCATGGGCCGTACGCTACTGTTCATGGACTCTTTGACGCATGCTAGTTTATTTCCAGCTGACCCTGCCATATCTTAGCCAGGAGGGAAAGCACACACCCTTACCGCTCAGTCTCTAGAGCACGTCGCTACCGTTTATCAGACCCCAAGTGCACTACCTGCGGGAGGAGCCCAACCTATTGCAGTGGTTGTGCCAGAGGCTGTACCAGTCGCAACCGTTGATCAACCGAAGTGGTTGGACAGATAGACTAGACTTCGCCCACTAATTTGGAGGTGAACATGATTTTATTGACTGGTGCAAGTATAGGCTCCGAACATAAGGATATTGCAGTCAAAAGGGATGGACTTCACCACTTTTCAGCTTGAGGGCAAGGCCCGCAGGTGATGGAAGGCTTACCTTCTTAGCAGGCTAGAAGGTTCACCTCCCTTGACTTGGGATCCATTTAAACATCTGTTCTTGGCATAGTACATACCACCTTCTGAGAAAGAGGAGCTTCGGGGTCAGTTTGAGCGACTCCGTTAGGGTCACATGTCTGTCACCTACTGTGACGCGAGATTCATCGAGATGTAGAGAGGGTTGAAAGATTTATTGCAGGTCTACTCTATGATATTCAGGTTCCTATGGCTCGTGAGGCAGAGATGGGTACTTCATTTCTTCAGGTTATGGATATAGCAAGGAGGATTGAGCGTATTCGCAACCACAATGAAGAGTTTGCACCAAGGGACAAGCGGCCAAGGCAGTTTAGAGGATTCAGAGGCAACCACTTGGGTGAATAGGTCAGTTCATGAGGGATAATCTTAACAGGCTCATGCAGTCTGCACCACCGCCTGCTCGGACTGCTCCAGCACGACCCTACTTTAGTGCCATTCCATAGAGTACTTACTGTCCACCGGTTATTCAAGGTTGCTTCAGTCGGTACTCAGGCTATCAGGGTCGAACTTCAGGTCAGTAGCCCGCTGCTCCAAGGGGTTATCTCGAGTGTGAGGATCTTGGCCACCTGAAGAGGTTTTGTCCTGGGTTGCGGGTCAAGGCTGAGCAGTAGGTCTGTCGCCCCATGCTTACCGCACCAACTACCACACTACCCGCTTGAAAGGCTATAGGCAGGGGGCAGGTGGCTAGGGGTCATCCTAGAGGTGGAGGTTTGTCAGGTGGCACTCCGGCTAGATTATATACTATCCCCTCCAGGACATAGGCAATAGCCTCTGATATATTGATCGCATGTACTATTTATGTCTACCGTAGGGATGCCTCGGTATTATTTGATCCAGGGTCTACTTACTCCTATGTTTCCTCTTTATTTTCCCCTTATCTGGATGTATCTCGCGAATCCTTAGGTGTTCCTATATATGTGTCCATGCTAGTGGGAGATTCTATTTTTGTGGATCGGGTCTATCGATCATGTGGTGTGACTTTTTGTGGGTATGAGACCCAAGCGGATCTTATATTTCTCGATATGGTTGATTTTGAGGTTATCTTAGGCATGGACATGTTGTCTCCCTACCATAACATTCTTGATTGCTATGCCAAGACTGTCACCTTGGCGATGCCTGAGTTGCCCAGATTAAAGTGGAGGGATTCATCTGTCGGTACTTTCAGTCGGGTTATTTTTGTCTTGAAGGCTCGACATATGGTCGAGAAGGGTTGTTTGGACTACTTAGCCTTTGTTCGGGATTCTACTGCAGAGATTCCTGTATTAGATTTAGTGTCGGTGGTACGAGATCTTTTCGATGTATTTCCTACTGATCTACTCGGATTAGGATATTGACTTCTGCATTGATTTGGTTCCAGGCACCTAAACTATTTCTACCTCGCCTTACCGTATGGCTCCCAATGATCTTAGATAGTTAAAGGAGTAGCTTCAAAAGTATTTTGAGAAGGGGTTCATTAGACCTAGCGTGTCGCCTTGGGGTGCACCGTTGTTGTTTGTGAAGAAGAAAGATGGCAGTATGCGGATGTGCATTAATTACCGCTAGTTGAACAAAATTACCGTCAAGAATAAGTACCCGTTACCGCGCGTTGATGATTTGTTTGACCAATTGCAGGGTGTCAAGGTGTTCTATTTGATTGACTTGAGATCTAGGTATCATCAGCTGAAGATTCGTGCTTTGGATATTCTGAAGAGGGAATTCCAGACTAGATATGGCCACTATGAGGTTTGGTGATGCCCTTCGGCTTAACTGATGCCCCGATAGTGTTTATAGATTTGATAACTAATCCCAGTTTCAGGTCGTAACTTGATTCATTTGTCATTGTCTTTATTTATGACATAGTGATCTACTCACGTATTATGGAGGAGCATGAACATCAATTGAGAGTAGTGCATCAGACCTTGCGGGAACAAAGGTTTGTTTTATGATAAGTTATTCAAGTGTGATTTCTGGTTGGATTTCGTTGATTTTTTGGGGCTTGTTGTATCAGGTGAGGGCATTAAGGTGGGTCATAGGAAGATTAAGGCAGTCCAGGGTTGGCCTCGTCCAACCACAACGATCGAGAACAAGAGTTTCTTGGGGTTAGCAGGGTATTATCATCAGTTCATAGAAGGTTTTTCGTCTATTGTAGTGCCCTTTACTAGATTGACCCAGAAGGGTGCTCCATTCAGATGGTCCGATGATTGCAAGGCGAGGCATGCTTTCAGAAGCTCAAGATGGTTTTGACTATAATATTGGATTTAGTGTTGCCTTCCGGTTCAGGAATGTATACTATTTACTACGACACTTCACGCGTTGGCCTGAGTTGTGCATTGAAGCAGGATGGGTGAGTTATTTCTTATGCTTCATGTAAGCTGAATCCCCACGAGAATAATTACCTCGTGCATGATTTGGAGTTGGCCACGATAGTTCATGCTCTCAAGATATGGAGGCATTATCTCTATAGGGTGTTTTGTGAAGTTTACACCAATCATAATAGCTTGCAGCATTTGTTTAAGCAGAGGGACCTTAATTTATGGCAGCGCATGTGGCTTGAGTTACTGATGGACTATGATATCACCATCCTTTATCATCCGGGAAAGGTGAATATGGTTGTTGATGCCATGAGCAGAAAGGCTGAGAGTATGGGTAGTTTGGCATTTATTTCAGCAGAAGAGAGTCCATTAGCTTTGGACATTCATTCCTTAGCTATCATACTTGTGTGGTTGGATATTTCATAGCCCAGTCGAGTTCTTGAGCGGATCAAGGCTCGTCTGTACGATGATCCGCACCTTCTAGTTCATACAGAAACGGTACTTTGGGGTTGTGCCAACAAGGTTACTATCGGTGAGGATGGTGTTTTCCGACTTCAGGGTAGCTTATGTGTTCCAAATGTTGATATCTTGAGGGAGAAGATTCTAGATGAGGCACACAGCTCTCGGTATTCTATTCACCCGGGTACTACGAAGATGTATCACGACCTGAGGCAGCATTAGTGGTGGCGGTGGATGAATAAATACATAGTTGAGTAAGTGGCAAGATGTCTAAATTGCTAGCAAGTTAAGTATGAAAACCAGAGGCCAGCCTGCCAACTCTAGTAGACGGTTATACTGGAGTGGAAACAGGAGCGGACCACTATAGACTTTGTAGTTGGGTTGCTACAGACGTTGAGGAAGTTTGATGTCGTTTGGGTTATTGTCGACAGGTTGACCAAGTCGTCATACTTTATTCCGGTTGTGACTACGTACTCGTCAGCGATATTGGCCCGGATTTACATTTAGGAGATTGTTCTATTGCATGGTATGCCTGTTTCCATCATTTTAGATAGAGGCCCTCAGTTCACTTTGCACTTTTGAAGAGCAGTACAGAGTGAGTTGGGCAGCCGGGTAGAGCTCAGCATAGCCTTCCACTCGCATACCAACGGTCACTCGAAGCGGACGGTTCGGATCGTGGAGGATATGCTCAGGGGATTTGTGATTGACTATGGAGGCCAGTGGGATCGATTCTTGCCTTTGGCCGAGTTTGCTTATAATAATAGTTAGTGGTCCAATATTGAAGATGGCTCCATTCGAGGCTTTATATGGTCGGCGATATCGTTCGCCCATTGGCTAGTTTGAGCCCGACAAGGCTAGGTTATATGTCACTGATTTAATGAACGATTCCTTGGAAAAGGTTAAGTTGACTCAGGAGCGGCTCTGCACAGCACATTCCAGATAAAAAAAAACTATGCGGATCAGAAGGCATGTGATATATCATTCATGGTGGGCGAGAAGGTTCTCTTGAAAGTTTCGCTAATGAAGGGCATCATGATGTTCGGGAAGAAGGGCAATCGGAGCCCAAGGATCATTGGCCTATTTAAGGTGTTGAGGCGAGTTGGGGAAGTTGCTTATGAGCTTGATTTTCCTCCCAGTCTATCGGGAGTTCATCCGGTCTTCTATGCATCTATGCTCCGGATGTATCATGCTAGCAGGTCGCACGTGCTAGATTACAACACAGTTCAACTAGATGATAGTTTGGGTTATGAAGAGGATCCAAATGTCATTGTTCACAAGCAGGTTTTCTAGTTGATGTCCAAGAGGACTTTTGCGATAAAGGTCTAGTAAAGGGGTAAACCATTCGAGGAAGCGACTTGGCAGGCCGAGGAGGACATGAGGAGTGGATATCCTCACTTTTCAGCACTCCGGGTATGATTTTAGACCCGATCGAGGACGAACATTTATTTAAGAGGCGGAGAACGTAACGACCCGACTGGTTGTTTTCCTTTTTAGATTCACATTCTCCTAATTAAGACTCCTCGTTTGCGCCTTTATTGTTTTATGACTTGCGAGGATGGTTGACTCGGGTTTGGAAGGGTTCAGGTTGAAATCAGAACACTTAGTTCCTTAATAGTGGCTTATAATGGTCAAGTTTGACTTGAGTCAATATTTTAAGTAAACGACCTCAGAACCGGAATTTGACGGTCATAATAGGTTTGCATGATACATTTCTCACAGATGCAAAATAGCAGATGCTGATAAATCTGCGCAGATGCGATTTCACAGGATCTTTTTGACTTCTTTCACTCTTTTTTCACGATTCCACTTCATTTAATTTCAATTCTCTTTGAGACTTCATTTACTTGAAAATATAGCAATGCACACCATAAATCACCTCATTTTATAATTAAAGGACACAAAAACTAAAGAAAAGAAACTAGAATAAGTGGTAAAATTACCACTCATCACATACCTTGATATCTCCAACAGCGCAGGGATAAGCCTTAAACCAACTCGATCATAAGTTCCTAGATCTGCACAAAGGTGCGCATAAGTGTAGCATGAGTGCACCACAGCGGTACCCAGTAAGTATCAAGCCTAACCTCGGTAGAGTAGTGACGAAGCTAGGTCAAGACACCTACCAGACATGTAAACATGTGCAAGATAATACATAAAGCTAACAAGGAAAGAACATCAATATAAGGCCAATAATAGAAGGATTCCAAATTTCCATCAACAGTGAAAATAATGTGAGTACGAATGACAATGGGAACAACCAAGTAATTAAGCAACAACATAGCCTGGGTACAGATGAAATATGAATGGGTTCAAGTAAGGAAAATGGATGACAACTCAGTCAATCAAATCATTCTCATACATGAATTTCAACATAAATTACTCGAGGTATCACTCCTCGAAATCTCAAATAATAAGTCATAACTTCCAAACTTCACACATATGGCATCTTGTGCCCACATAGTTTCCAAACCACTTTCGCATGGAAAAATCCCGGTGCTACCATGTTCATAGTATCCGTACCAAAAGGAAATTAAAATGTTTGAGGGATCATATTATATATAATAAAATAAAATTATAGGTTTTGAATGAAGTAGGGAATCAATAAGAAATTGGGTTTATTTTAGAAATCATTTGGATGAATAAATATAACATTTTTCCAAGTAAAAGGAAGCATCAGATAAACTACTGAATTAAATATAGGTTTTGTTACATTAAAACCCGATAACAATTCTTTTTAAGTAAATTCAAACATCAGATAGGGTAAGGACATTAAGTTTAGAATTCAATTAAGATAAAATCTGACAGCTATTAAGAATAGTAAAGTATTACATGGAACGATGAGTTTTAACTCCAGAATTACATAAGGAAAGCATGCTCCAACTCTTTCATTTAAAACCGTTATGTTAAGGATGTATGACTCACAAATATCACAACAACAAAAAGTGCAATGCACACAATTCGTTGCGGTGTGCAACCTGATCTCTCTGTATCATCATATATCAATATCACAATGTAAATATCCTCCCTTATTTCACATGTTGCGGCATGCAACCCAATCCCACCGTATTTCAATATCATAATATAAATATCCTCCCTTATTTTATCTGTTGTGGCGTGCAGCCCGATCCCACCGTATTTCAAATCACAATATAAATATCTACTTTTATTTCACATGTTGCGGCGTACAATCGGATCCCACCGTATTTCAATATCACAATATAAATATCCTCCCTTATTGCACCTATTGCGGCGTGCAACCCGATCCACAAGTAGTTTAAATCAATAACAACAATCCAATAACTCAATTTACAAGAATTTCTAATATCAAGGGTATGAGTACCTGGCAATAAAGGAATTGCGTAAACATCAAAGGAACACAACAAATATTATATCAATGAGAGGACAAGTAAGGCACATGATAACTAATGTGTGCAATCAAAACAATTAAGGCAAGTAGCAGATACGCACGAAGTCATAGAAGCAACTCAACAATTAAGAGGTCACAAAACAATAAGGAAGGCAACATCTTCAACTAAAGATATGAATGCAAAATATCAAGTAAAAGGAAGAACAAGTGCTAACAACGTCGATTAAAGCATATAAGAGAGTAGATTCCCAATAGAAGATATCACATGTTATGACAATTCAAGTAAAGGCATGAGAAGTATATAGATACTTGAAACTGGTCAAATACCGCGTATACCCACTCATCACCTCACGTACACAACTTTCACATAACACGAATAGTACAATTTACTCAATTCCTAAGGGGTAGTTCCCCCCCCCCCCCACAAAGT
>AWOL01S0366112.1:0-14509 GCA_000715115.1 Nicotiana otophora
CATATAGGGGCCTCATAATAGCATCTTTTCCAAGGCCTGTATGAAAGGAAATTAAGTAATAAATGCTTTGATAAAATCATTAAAGACATGGACAAGGGGCTTACCATGAGTTTTGGCTTCCCATCGGCCCTTTGATAAGTCACGTCATGAACGCTCGGCATACGTAGAGGTCGAGGCCAGGTCCCGATCCCAGCTCTTGAAGTTAGGGATTGCACCGGGCATCCAAGCGTCCACTACATCACGGAAAATGATATCAATGAGAAGAAGCAAATGAGCAAAAGCATTAATAGGAACTAACAAGGGGATTGTACTTACGCTTCATATTTCATTTCTCGGAAAATGGCATCTTCTCGGTCGGGATAAGGTCGGAAGTCCTCACTCGAACGAACCGGCCCATCTAGCCTCAGTCCTTGTCCTCGTCTATGCTTGAGAATAACACTTTGGTATCCTGACATTGGAGTTTTATTAACCCGCCTCGATAGAGGTGGGGACTGTATAACTTGATGAGGTGGTCGAGGGTTAAAGGTATCCCCTCGACTTTACTCACAAAGAATCAGAGCATAATCACAATTCGCTAAAAGGAAGGATGGATTTGGCATAGTGTTATTGGATACTAACGGCAAAAATCAACGACGACGGGGTCGAGGGGGCCCAACATGAAAAGGTAAGTGTAAACACCTAGAAACCCTTCCACATGGGTGGCGATGTCCTCTTTGGGGGTCGGGATCACCACCTCTTTTTCCTCCCAGTTGCAATCTTTCTTTACCAGTTTAAGGTATCCCTCAGTTATTGAGCATATATACATCAACACTGGCTCGCATCGACCGGGAACTGACGAAGCTTTATAGGTCTTAAAATCGGAAGTGAGGACCCCCCCCCGGGAACACAGTCCTTGGGGCGCAGCTCCATAGGTGCCTTATTGCCGGCAGGCCGCGATGAAGAAGCATTTTCCTTTTGAGGAACAATTTTCGATAGTTTTGCCATTTTTGTATGGACTTGAAGTTAAAAATAGATGGAGATGATAAGATTTGGTGTTTTGAGAAGAGGTTAGCGGTGAAAATCGCAGATTTGAAGATGAAGAAATTAGAAGATATAAAAAGCTTTGGAGATTGGAAATCTGAAACTAAAAGCTCAAAATGGTGGAGAGAAGGGCTATTTATAAATTTCACAACGACGGTTCAATATTGGCGGTGGTCGACCATCGAATGACATGCATTTAATGCCTTGGTAACTGTATAGACGGAACGTTTTAGTCACTTTCGTCGCTTACGTCACAAGGATGACATCATGACAGGTCGAGATAGAAAATCGAAGGCTCAATTCGTTTCCTGTCATTACACTCCAAAAAAATGAGGGGACTATTTGTATACGGTTAAAATCGAGCCCATCCGATTTTATTATTTGACCGAGACCGGGAGTTTGCATCGAAGGATAGTCTCGTAACAGAATAGGCCATATCACGAGGATAAGGTACCGAGTTCAGAACTGAGGTACCTGTCAAGATCGAGGCTAGTAGAGATCGAAGCCAAACAAGACAGATATCGAACAAGATCGAAAATAGCATAATAACAGAAAGGCGAGATATACGTGACTGGTCGAGAATCACGGCGTAAATCTCGGTGAATGGCCGAGGATCATGACGTAAATCTCGGAACGGATAAAATCAGAAACGGTTAATTAGCTAATCATGGGATTTTCTTCTGTAATTAGAGTTATACCATAAGTAGAACTCCTCTACTATATAAAGGAGAGTATTAACCATTTGTAGGGGACATTTCTCACGTAAAAAAATAATATAATTTTCTTTCTTGTTGATACGATTGTTCATCAATTTTGCTTTATTTGCAACTATTTTGGTATCAGTCAGTTCAAGGGCACCCTAGAGGGTTGAATTCCGTTTCAATACTGGTTGGTTTTATTTTATAGTTTATTTCTGTTATTAATCTTCATATTTGTCTATCGGTATTAAGTGAAATTGCGTATCCTTAGAACCTCATTATAAGTTTAATTGTTATTCAATTTTAAGGGTAAACAGTTCTTCATCTTTAAACTTTATTCCCTGTCTGTTTAATAATTGCTAAAATCTAACAAAAGTTATAATATTTGGCAATAATTAGCACTCAAAGATATAAAATATACAAGTAAAAGTTAAGGATAAATTGGTAAAATCCAACTTATATCGTACGAAGATTGACGCAGTTCATTAGTGGCTAAGGCCTAATACACAAGTTTGGCTTGGTTTTACAAATAGTTTATGGAGATGTTTTCTGCTATACTCGCTCTTCTGACNAGCTATGCTCGCTCTTCTGACCCATTCACTCAGAAATGCATGCAACTTTGGTTGGTCTGATGATGATAAAATGCTCTTTTAAAAGCTAAAGATAGCTTTGACAACTACTCAAGTGTTGACTTTGCCTATGAGAACAAGTGGCTTCACCGTCTACAGTGATGCATCACATTTACGGTTTGGGTTATGTTTTGATTTAGAGTGGTAAAAAAATATTACTTAGGGTTCTGATGGTTGAAGAAAGAATTAATCGACTCATGACTTAGAGCATGTAACAGTACTATATTTGCACTTAAGATATGGAATCATTATCTTTGTGTGAGCCATGTGAGATTTACAACAACCACATAAGTTTACTTTATATTTTTTAGGAAAATGTTATGAATCTAAGACAAGATGGTGGTTAGAGCTGCTTAACAACTATGATCGCATGATTATGATGTTATGTTCATAATCTTGAATGATTATACGTGTATTTTATGCACATAGCATGAGCATATTAGCTACATTACATGATGCATCACGTGGCGATGACAAGGGTCCAAGATTGTGCCCAGCGCCACGTTAGATTGATGATGTATGATAACCGGATTCCAAACACATCGCATTATGATTGGTATGATGATGACGTGAGAGAGTATCCAACACTTTGCGATAGTAAGTCATGTGGTTCGAGTCTTAACATCGCATAATGCTTGTTAGACATCGTGGTTACGAGTGTTACTTACACTTGCAATGAGATTAATTGGGCACTACATGTGCAAATATACATTGGGTACTGATATGAGACATGTGTATATATTCATGTTTTATGTATGTGACGTTTACATGCATTTTCATTTCGTAGCATACAGTCTCGGCAGAGGCGGATCCAGGATTTAGAAGCTCCGGGTACCAAAAATTTTGAACGTAGTCATATTATAATTTACGTTGTCTAATAGGGTATAAATTTAATCGGTTTGGTCTATTTGAGTTTCGGTTCGGGTTATTCGTCTTTGGAGTTAATATAAACAAATCGACTGAGCAAAAATATTACGTAATAATTATGATAACTTGGAAAAAAAGCATAAAAATTCAATTGGATTATGCATTTTGTACAAGAAAAAAATACTCGTTATCACTTTATATTTAGAAACTTAAGGCAAAAACTTATACTAATAAGTATTCTAAATATTAAGTAAGTTTACGAATATTTTTCAATTTATATTTTTCATAAAAATTAAGTCACTCGATATTATATACAATTGTCCTACTTTAGAGCAATCTAACAAAAAAATAAACTTTCATCATTGATTAAAACAATAACTTATTCAAGGATTCTTTTTTTAGTTTCTGCCAATAGATTTTCAGAGTTGTGGTCCTGGAGAAATTAATTAATTTTTCTTTATCTATTGATAAATAACGGAGGAGTTAGGAAAGTGCAACAATGGAGATTTCTGTGAATAAAAATAAACCAATAAGATCAAAGAAAAAGTCAATGAGACCTATTAATAAACAAAAAAGAGCAATTAAGTAAAGAGAAAGAAGAAACAAAGGATCCTCCTATAATTGTCTTGAATGCACCAAACAAAAGCTTTTAAAAAAATGAGCTAGGCTAGATTCGAACCCCACCATTTGGGTGAAAGTGGGAGTGTCTTGCCAGTGGCACCTTGAGCCGTTTTGTTACTAAGGGTGCCACTAAAAGTATTTGTATATATTCTTTCTATATATACATGCTTGTATTCATACTATTGCATAGTTTTGGCCAAAGTTTGCGGGTGGCGTACCACCCCATCCCTTACACGTAGATCTGCCCTTGAGTCTCGGGGGCTATTGGGGATGGGTCGATAATACTTGCTTGAGTCCTTATGGCATACCACTTACTACTCTATACAGATACTATAACTAGCACCACCGCACACTCCTGAAGTTATTGATTCATCTCGTTCTCTACAAGATTAGTTGTCCACTTTATCCTTGAAGGAAGTATATTTAATTTAATCCTTGGAGGAAGTACATTTAACTTTGTGTACGGGTAAAATCGGGGATCATGTTACCCCTGATGATTCCCCAATAGAGGAATAAGAGGGAAGCATGATCCGGTGTAATCTCGAGCGAAGTCGAAGGGTCCCTTGTTCCGGAGCTCGGGGGGACGAACAATACATCTGGGTTCAGGCACGGCTAAACAACAGATCCAGACCTAGTGAAGTTTCGAGATCAAGGAAAAAGAGAAACGGTTGGGAACGACGAGCAGGGTGCTGTAATACCCACCTTCAACAGGATATTACGGCGTAAATTTGGTCCGATATCAACTGTGGATCGACAATTACCGAAAAAAGAAGATTTTACCTTATTTAGACTTATACTAGGATTGAAATTTTTTTGCAATAAAAAGGGAGAATTTATTCATTAGAGACTACTATTGACACACATATCAAAGCAATAAAAGTTTATTTTTGTATTCTACCTATTATCAGAAGTGTTCTTCAGTTATTCTTTTCTTTTATTACTACCGAGCTCACATTGAGGGCTTGATCGGGGCCATTTTTTAGTGTTCAACTTAAAACCATGCTTGATTATTCCATCACGATTGCTATGATCGTTCATTCTATATTTAATTTAATTATTTCATGTTCTTAGATCATTCGTATTAAATTAGATCACGTATCTTTTAAACCGCATACAAATTTAATTGTTACTCATTTTTAAGGGTACACAATTTGGCGCCTACCGTAGGGCCAATGATAATAGTTGTGATTTGAAACGAATCTCCATAACACACCCTATTTTACATTTGTTATTTGAAGTTTGATTTTAGGTTAACCTACGGATGTCAAATTCTCAGTCTGCTCACTTGAATGTTGACGCTGTGTCAGGCCACCACGGTGAAAATAATAACATATTACCTAGCAATGACATGCCCCCTACTGATCCCAATGGTGTCCTAGTCGCCGACTTGGTCGACGCTAACTCACAGGTTGCCATCAACATAAATCGACAAACTGACCCCGAAAATTGCATTCGCGGGGCATCTCGACAATCAGCTCGAGAAGCGCCCGAAGGAGAAGGTGAAGGTGATGGGGTTAGCTTGCGGATGATTTTTGAAATCTTGCAAGATCTGCAAGCGGCAATAGTGCAGGAAAACACAGAGTTACGTCCCTAACAGAATCGATCCCGAGCGGATCAAGGAAAATACTCAAAGGGATGAACAAGTTGTCGTGGAACCGGGTGAATTCGGGCCCAGGAAGACTTCCGAGGTGATGAAGATGCTCGAAGCATTGACAAAGCGGATGGAGTCTAGCGAGAAAAATATAGAGGCCAACGACAAGAAGGTGGAAACTTATAATTTCAGGGTCGATCAGATCCTGGGAGCACCTCCAATATTGAAGGGTCCAGATTCCAAAAACTTCATGCAGAAACCTTTCCTCCCAAGCGCGACACCGAAGTCGATCCCGAAGAGGTTTCGAATGCCCGACATTCCCAAGTATAATGGGACCACATATCCAAATGAGCATGTAACCTACTATATGGGCAATCAAGGGGAATGACCTGGAAGACGACGAGATCGAGTTGGTGTTATTGAACAAATTTGGGGAAACCTTCTCCAAAGTGGCGATGATATGGTATCACAACTTACTTTTGAATTCTATTGATTTGTTTGCTATGCTCGCAGATGCTTTCGTAAAGGCCCATGCCGGCGTCTTCAAGGTCAAGCGAGGAAGTCAAACTTTTTCAAAGTCAAGCAAAGGGTTAACGAGATGTTTAGGGAGTTTGTATCGAGGTTCCAGATGGAACGAATGGACTTGCCCCCGATCGCAGATGATTGGGCTGTTCAGGCATTTACTTAAGGGCTTAACCCCCGAAGTTCTGTGGCTTCTCAACAATTGAAGCAAAACTTGGTGGGGTACCCGACGGTCACCTGGGCTGACGTCCATAACAGCTATCAGTCTAAGATTAGAGTCGAGCACAACCAACTAGGGCCCCACTCGGGGTCTGTTTACCCTAACAGAATGAATGACATATCCAAGAGGAATCATCGACTAGGAGTCAAGGCTGGTCAGAGATCGATACCAGCCGTACGGCTCGGATCAGAGGGTAAACAGACCCGGGCGCCACCATATTAGGTACGAGAAGAGAAATGATCAAAGACTGAGCAACCAAGGCTTGATGAGAAAAAATGATTTTGACAGGTCGCTCGGAGGTAGGGAAGCACCGATATTATCAGAATATAATTTCAACGTGGATGCTGCAAGTATAATGTCAGCTACAGGGTGCATCAAAGAGACTAAGTGTCCTAGACCACTGAAGTCTGATCCCGCCCAGAGGGATCACAACTTGATGTGTAAGTATCATGGTACTCATGGTCGTAGGACTGAAGATTGTCTACAACTAAGAGAAGAAGTAGCTCATTATTCAACAATGGGCACCTTCGAGAATTCCTAAGTGAACGAGCCAAAAATCATTTCAAAAACAGGGACGCCAACAAACAGGTCAAACAAGAGGAGGCCCAGCATGTGATCAACATGATCATTGGGGGAGTGGATTTCCCCCAAGCGCCAATGATAAAACGCATCAAAGTTTCTATTACAAGGGAAAAATGCACCTGGGACTATGACCCAGAAGGGACCATCTCGTTCAGTGACGAAGACGCCGAGGGAATCATCCAGCCTCACAACGATGCACTAATAATATTCGTATTTATAAATAAATCTCGAGTTAAATGTGTATTGATTGATCCAAGTAGATCGACCAACATCATCCTATGGAGGTTCATAGAACAACTGGGATTGTTGGACCAAATCATACCGGCAGTCTAGGTTTTGAACAGATTCAACATTGCTTGCGAGACAATGAAGGGTCAGATAACTTTACAGGTAAACACTGTCGGGACAACCTAGGAAACAAAGTTCTACATGATCGAGGGGGATATGAGGTACAATGCCTTGTTCGGAAGGCCATGGATTCACAACATGAGAGCGATGCCTTCAACCTTACATCAGGCATTGAAATTTCCCATTTCTGGAGGAGCCAAAATAGTCTAAGGGGAACAGCCAGCCGCAAAGGAAATGTTTGTTGTTAATGAAGTAATCCCGATGCCCCCGGTTTTGGCACCAAAAAATAGGAAACTAACCGAAGAAAAGGAAACCAAATAGCAATCAACAATCCCAACCTCAACTGGGCCGATAAAATAGGAGGAGCACGTAGCAAGCGAAAAGGATGATTACGACGTCCCGAGATCTTTCATAGCACCTGATGACACTAATGCCACTTAATCAAAAATCGAGGAATTGGAGCAGGTTATATTGATCAAGCATCTACCGGATCAAAAGGCATACCTGGGCACGAGACTAACTCCCGAGCTCAGGAAAAACCTTATTGATTTTCTTAAAGCTAGTGCCAATTATTTGGCCTGGTCCCATTTAGATATGACAGGGATCCCACCGGAGGTAACAACTAACAAATTGAGCCTAGACCCAAAGTTACCATCCGGTCAAACAAAAGAGAAGGTCGTAGTCCGAGATCAAACACGCATTCATCAAAGGCAAGGTATCTAAACTTTTGAAAATAGGTTCCATCCGGGAAGTTAAGTACCCGGATTGGTTAGCTAACGTAGTAGTCATACCTAAAAAGGGAACGAACTTAGAATGTGTATAGATTATAAGGATCTAAACAAGACGTGTCTAAAAGATTCATTTCATTTGCCTAATATCGATCGAATGATTGACGTGACAGCCAGACATGAGATACTGAGTTTTCTCGACGCTTATTCTGGGTACACCAAATTCAGATGGACTCGGGCGATCAAGAAAATATTTCTTTCATAACCAAATTTGGCACCTATTGTTATAACGCGATGCTGTTTGGGATAAAGAACGCCGGTGCCTCGTACTAACGCCTAGTTAACAGGATGTTCGAAGAACTAATAGAGAAATCAATAAAGGTCTGTATTGATGTTATGCTGGTTAAGTCCCTGCGAGTAGAGGACCATTTGAAACATTTTCAGGAAACCTTCAACATATTGAGGAAGTACAACATGAAGCTAAACCCAGAGAAGTGTACCTTCGATTTCAGCTCGGGCAAGTTTCTCGGGTTCATGGTATCTAACCGGGAAATAGATATCAATCCGGATAAAATAAAAGCTATAGAAGATATCAATGTGGTTAATAACATTAAGGTAGTGCAAAGATTGACCGGGCGGATAGCCGCGTTGAGCCGGTTTATTTCGAGATTGTCAGATAAGAGCCACCAAGTTTTCTCATTATTGAAAAAGAAGAACGACTTCTCTTGTACCCTGGAGTGCCATCGAGATTTATAAGAACTCAAGCGATACCTATCTAGCCCTCCCTTGTTGGACACTTTGAAGGCAAACGAACATCTATACCTCTACTTGGCAGTTACCAAGGTGGCGGTAATTGGTGTCCTGGTCTGGGAAGAAGAAGGTATGTAATTTCCAATTTATTATGTTAGTATGACCCAAGGCGATGCCGAAACAAGCACACTTAGAAATATTAGTTCTCGCCTTATTAAGCGCTTCTAGAAAATTAAAACCGTACTTTCAATGTCACCCCATATGTGTCATGACCTAGTACTCGCTAAGGAATGTCATGCGTAAGCCCGAGCTCTCGAGTCGGTTGGACAAATGGGCCGTAAACATTAGCGGGTACAATATCGAGTACAATCCTCGGACAACCATAAAAGCTCAGATTTGGGTGGACTTTTTGGCCGACTTTAGGCCCGCCTTGATCCCCGAGGTTGAGAAGGAATTACTACACATTTCAGGGATTAGCTGAGGGATCTAGACCCTATTCACCGGACGGTGCTTCCACGCGAAAGTGTTCGGGGTGGGCATCGTAATAAAACCACCTATGTGTAACGTAATAAGGTAGTCTATTAGAACTGTAAAATTGACTAACAACGAAGCCGGATATGAGGCTATGATTGTAGGTCTAGAACTAGCTAAGAGCCTGGGAGACGAAGTAATCGAGGCCAAATATGACTCCCTCCTTGTCGTGAACCAAGTCAACGCGACGTTTGAAGTAAAAGAGGAGTAGATGTGGAGATACTTGGATAAGTTGCAGGTGACCTTACACCAATTCAAGGAATGAACTCAACAACACGTACCTCGGGATAAATATAACGAAGCCGATGTACTGGTCAATTTGGGGTCTTGGGTCGTCTCCGATGAATTCGACTCCCAAGTAGTGGTACAGTTGAAGAACTCGGTAGTAGAAGAAGGTTACGCCGAGGTGAACTCGACAAGCTTGACTTGGGGCTGGAGAAACAAATACATAGACTACCTGGAGAAACGAAAATTGTTATCAGATCCCAAGGAGTCAAGAGCCCTACGTACTAAAGCTGTCAGGTTCATCTTGGTCGAGGGAAAATTGTTTAGAAGATCCTTTTTCGGGCCACTAGCTAGGTGCTTGAGTCTGGGGGAGACTGACTACGCCATGAGAGAAGTAAACGAGGGCACTTGTGGAAAGCACTCAAGAGCAGAATCCCTAATTCGAAAATTGATCAAAGCTAGATATTACTGGACCGAGATAGAGAAGGATGCGAAAGACTTCATATGAAAAATATAACGAGTGCCAAAGACATGCCCCAATGATTTATCAACCGGGGGAAATGTTTCACCTTGTCCTATCATCGTGGCAGTTTATGAAATGGGGGATGGATATCGTCGGTCCCCTGCCATGGGTGCCCGGTAAAGCCTAATATATACTACTCATGACCGATTATTTCTCCAAGTGGGTCAAAGATCAGGCGTTCGAGAAGGTTTGGGAGAAAGAGGTCATCAACTACATCTGGGATCATGTAATATGCCGATTTGGGATATCGGCCGAGATCACTTGCGACAACGAGAAGTAGTTTGTTGGCAGCAAGGTAAGTAAGTTTCTCGAAGACCACAGAATTAAAAATATATAGTCAACACCTTACCACCCTAGTGGGAACGGACAAGCGGAGTCAACAAACAAAACTATACTCCAAAACTTGAAGAAGATGTTGATCAATTCGAAGGGAAAATGGAAAGAGATCTTGCAAGACGTCTTGTGGGCATATCGAATGATTTTGAAGTCAAGTACCGGTGCAACCCCGTTCTCTTTAGTCTATGGCGCTGAAGCTCTAACCCCGATCGAGGTGGGGGAACCAAGCCTAAAGTTCCAGTATGCTACCGAGACGTCAAAAGGCAAGGCCATGGACACGAGTTTGGACTTATCGGACGAAAGGTGAGAAGCCGCCCTGGTCCGGTTAGTTGCCCAAGAGAATCGAATTAGGAGGTACTACAACCGAAGGACTAACCTTCGACATTTCCAAGTCGGGGACTTGATATTAAGGAAATTTACTCTACACACCAAGAACCCAAATGACGGGAAACTAGGCCCGAACTGGAAAGGTCCATTTAGAGTTGTTGGAATAACTAGGAAAGGTTCATATAAGCCCGAGTCAGGGAACGGTGTACAGCTACCAAACAACTGGAATGTAGCACACTTAACGCGGTACTACTGCTAAGGCACGAACACAATTTCCTTTGAAATTTGTTATGCTTTGGACTAACTTATGCAGGTATTCAGTGGAGGATAGAGATGTCAATTAGGTCTAAAAGCACGTGTTGTACTCTTTTTTTCTTGGACCGGGTTTTCTCTAAGTGGGTTTTACGGCAAGGTTTTTAATGAGGCAACAGTAAAATGTGCTACCTTAGTCTTGAAGACTGGCCCGAGGTTGGAACTGCTGACTTCCCGTACTAGATCGATAGTATTCGAGCCCTCATGAGCTCAGTCTCAAATACTAGGGGAGATAATACACCCTAAGTTAGGACCCTTAGAAGGCGTTCTTATTTGATATTAAATGCCAAGGCTCAAGTATTAGAATTTGTTGTAAGGGTCAAACGGTCAAATGAACTGTACCCGTGTAGCTCCCTCTTGCCATGGCAGAAAGCTTATGCGCCTCCGATTATGTACTCTACATGCAAAGTTATGGAAGAAATTTGCCCTATATATTTTATCACTTCACATTTGCTCCATCTATATATTCGTTGAATTATTTAGAACAAATAACGGATCCTAAATCCTAGAGCCTATGGGCCTCCCCGAGTCGGGGACTATTGTCCGATAATAAGACTGGACAGCTTGAGATTTCGAATCCCGGAGGCACCAAGCCTGTTAGGCAGGGCCCGAACATGAAAGGCTATGGCCAACTCAAAACGGCTCGGAGACGTCCAAGTTCGTACTCAGAAAGTAAGGTCCTTACACATGATTAAAACTTATTATAAAAGGTCACCATCGGCAAAACACCATCGTGTACGATTGAAATATTTAAGTATCTTAAAGTCTTCATTTTTCATTGGGTATTTCGAAGCCTAAGTAAAAGATACTGAAAAGTAAAATATACAGTATAGCCAAAGGGAAACTTTTCTATATATATTCCAAAATGTTTTTACAAAGGCACGGTAAAACGGCTACAAAATAAACAAAAACATATGTACAAAAAAAAACGAAAAACAAACTAAGGCATCTCAGCCTAATCTTCACCAGAGCCCGCACTACCGGAACCCTCGGGCTCGTATATCTCTTTAGCCTCGGCCTCGAGCCTCTTGGCCTCTTCAATCTCGGCTGATAGATTGCAACCCCGGGCGTGAATCTCCTTGAGGGTCTCCCTTTGGGATAGACACTTTATATACTCGGCCTTTGTTGTTAAGCGGGCCTCGAGTATTTACATGCCATTTTTGTATTGGGCTAGCATATCCTGGACCTCGGAGGAATCGGTCAAAGCTGCCTCTAACTTGGACTTCAAAGCAGTATACTCCAGACCGAGGTCGTCGCGTTCCGAAACGGTCGAGCCCAGTTGTGCTCGCAACTCATCATTCAGCCGAGACCACTTGTCGGACTTATCCTTCACCACCCTAAGTTGGTCCTTGACAGATGCCAACTCCTCTTTGGTAGACTCCTTTTCCGAGACCAGAAGGTTCATCCTGCTCCTCAACGTCTCGGCTGAAGGTTTGAGCTCGTTTATCTCATCCTGGAGATGGTCGATCAGGTCTATCTTCTCTTAGACCTGCGAGGTGGTGGCGTTAGCTACTACACTTAACCTCTTATTTTTAATCTCAAATATCCTTACCTTCTCGACCAGTACGGTGTGTTCTCGTTTTACTGACGAGGCCTCCCTTTGAGCTTTTTCTAGCTCAGCTTGAAGAATGCGGAGATCCTTGAGAGTCTCGTCTCTTTGCTCGCTGAGAGCCTTGTACATGTCCTTCTGCCAGACCAGCTCCTTGAGCTCAAACTTAAGCCGGTTGGCTTCTATCCAACACCAATGAAAGCTTTCATAATGGAGCACCGAGGCATGAAAAACGAATTGATCATGAAGATACACTAAGGTTAAATGAGCTACACGAAGGACACCAAGAAATAGAAACATACCCCGTTTAGTGCCTGTTGTGCCTTGTTGAAGAGGATCGGTGCACTCACCTCGTTCATCTTTGACTAATCCTCTTTGGTAACTAAGAAACGAAGATAGTTAGCCATGCCAACAGGTCCGAACAACACTGGGGTATCTGCCGGGTATCCGTCGGGATTGTAAACACGACCATTCTTTTGCGGTAAAGATCCACGCTTGGAGTAGGGAACTACTACTTCACCAACTTCAGGATCGAGCTCGGCCCGCCTAACTCTGACGGCATATTTATTTGGGATCTCCAGGTGACCAAACCCAGAGTAGTCCTCCAATGCACCGATATTCATGCCCTAAAAGAACAGGTTGAGGGCCTCGTCTGTAGCCCGTGAACTCTTGTTTGGTTTCTCTTTGAAGGCCTAAGCACCATCAAATAGAGACTTTGTGTGAGACGGTGACTCTGTGATGTCAATGACACTTGCGGCTTCTCTCGGAGCAGGAGTAGCCTCTCGGGAGAACGTGGTCACTGGCCTTCCTTCGGGATCCCATGCCATAGAGGGTTCGACCTCCCGGTCACTTCCCCCCGATGTTGTCTGCTCTTCTTCACAAACGCTCGGCCTAAGGGTGACAAATTCCAAGTCATAATCCTCAAGGTAGTCCCTGAGCTGGTGAAGGGAGTCGGCATCTGATACCCTGGCCCGGGTGCTCTCTTTTTTACTCTTTCGGACCAAGACCACTACCCTTTTCCTTTTGGCCTCGGCGTCCGTGTTCGGGGAACCTGAAGACTTACTCTTTCTCCTCTTTCTTCCCATCGACCTTAGGTTGTCCTGAAGCGGAGGGTTTATCGGGTGAGGATGAAGCCTCGTCCTCGTCCTCGTCCACTGTTTGGAGCTCAATGATCTTAGGCAAACCTATGAATGGAAAATAGGGACTTAGCAAAAATGGCAGTTGAATATAAATGGAAATTTGATTGGGAGAGAGCACTCACCATGGGAACGGGACTCCAATTTGCCCTTCGTGAGTTTGCGACATTCACGCTCAAAGTATGACAGTTGTTTGCAAATCCCCTCGACCCACTCTTTGAAGTGAGGGATTACATTGGAGACTCGGGAAGACACTACACAGTGGTAGAACCGGTCAATAAGAAAGAAGAACTAAAGTTCAAAAGAAATTCTAAATATTCAAAAAGGAGAGGAACTTATGGGCTAGGTTCCTCTTTTTAGGGAACGACAGGAACTCGGGGGGGAATGAGATCCTTGGTCTTCACTTGAATGAATCTCCCCTACCAGCCTCGATTCCTATCTTCATCAATGCTCGAGAAGGGAGCTTTCTTTGTCCGTCGAGCGAGCTTGATTAATGTCGCTCGGAAGATTCGGTGATTGTAGAGACGAAGCAGATGGTCGATGGTAAATTGGGGTGTCTCAGTGTTATTGACAAAATAGCAGAGGGGGATCACGATCCTCCAAAAGGACGGGTGGGTATGCCCGAGGCAGACCTCGTACCTTTTGTAAAAGTCGAGGATTATCGTATCCACCGGGACAAGTGTGAAGGGGCATGTGTAAACACTTAGATACCCTTCCACGTGTGTTGTAATGTCCTCATCAGGACCGGGGATGACTGCATCTTTGCCCTTCCACTTGCAGTCCTCCTGAACTGTTGGGAGCGTATCCTCGGTAATTTAGCATATGTACCTCCACACCTCCTCGCCTCGATCCCCTTGACTGGAAGCCTTTTCGACCTTGAAGTCATTTTCTATGGAGCTGCCTCCGCGGATAAAATTCTTTGGAGGAAGCTCCGGGGCCACTTCCGATATGGTGATAAGTATAAATTGTGTATGTTTTAAGTATATATAATATT
>AWOL01S0366121.1:0-11102 GCA_000715115.1 Nicotiana otophora
GAGGGACCTGATCATGCACCTGTTCACCAAGTAGCAAGCAGTGTTGACTGCCTCTGCCCAGAAACTTGTTGCTATGCCACTGTCAATTAGTATAGTTCTTGCCATGTCTTGAAGAGTTCTATTTTTCCTCTCAACAATACCATTTTGTTGGGGTGTTCTGGGAGCTGAACAAATGTGACTTATGCCATTTTCAGCACAGAGTTCGTCAAATTTTGCATTGTCGAACTCTGTGCCATGATCGGACCTTATACTTATAGCATTTTGGCTCATCTTCACTTGAATCTACTTCACAAATACAACAAGGCCTGGAAAGGTTTCATCCTTAGTTCTGAGAAATAAGGTCCATGTGAATCTGGAGTAATCGTCAACTATGACAAAGATGTACTTCTTTCCTCCTCTACTTGGCACCCTCATAGGTCCGCATAGATCCATATGGATAGCATCAAGTGGCATTGAGGTGCTTACTTTATTCTTGGGCTTGAAAGAGGACCTAACTTGCTTTCCTCTTATACAAGCATCACACACCTTGTGATCTTTGAACCTTGACTTGGGCAGCCCATGGACCAGGTCCTTCTTGACCAACTTGTTCAACAATGAAAAGCTTGCATATTCTAATCTTCTATGCCGCAACTCAGCATCATCATCAATAGCACTCGGACATATAAGATCCCCATTGTGCAAGGACTCAAAATCAACAACATATATATTTTTAAATCTTTTTGCCAACATAACCACTTTACCAGTCACGAGATTTGTGACTGTGCAGGTTTTTGATAAAAATTCAACTTTGTTTCCTTTGTCACAGATTTGAGAGACACTTAGTAGGCCATATCTCAAGCCATTCCCGTAGTACACATTCTCAATTGAATGAGTGAGCATCTTCCCAATTCTTTCTATTCCCGAAATGTATCCCTTTTTGCCATTGCCAAAGGACACACTCCCTCCTTGCAGGGCTTTGAGTGAAAGGAAATCATCAATGCTTCTAGTCATATGCTTAGAGCGGCGACTATCCATATACCATTTTTGGATATGTTTTTGCACTGCTCTCTGCACAAGAAAATCAAGGATTAGACTTAGGAACCCAAACAAGTTTGGGTCCCTTGTAGTGAGAAAAATAGATAATTAAACTTCTTTTTGTCCAAGCAGGCAATACACGTTTTTTGATGGAGGAACCAGGTTCCTTGGCACTAGTTACCTTTTAAACAAAAATCTTGTTTTTGTGTTGGGACTATATTCTAGCCTTACAGTTTTCTTTAAAGTGTCCAATGTTGTCATAGTGAGTGCAAGGCCAGTTATCAGGGACAGTAACATACTTGCTATGCGGATTATAGGGAGTCCTTTTCTTTTGGAACTCGACTCTCTGCACGTTCCTACCATTGCTTGTATACATGGCAGTGATTGTATCAGAGGACCAGGTCCACTTTAGAAATTTTGCTAGGTCATTTTTAACTCTACCTAGATCTTCTTGAAGTTGTGTGTTTCTTTCAAGTTCAACACACATACTAGATTTCACAGATTTGAGTTCATTTTCAAGATTAATGTGTGCCTCACTTGCAACTTCTTTTCCCTTTTGGATGTTCCCAGACCTGTTTCACTTTATTAGCTCCTCAATTTTTTCTTTTAGATCCACAACTACTACCAACATGTCATCTCTCTCATGTTCTACATTTTCAATTTTTTCAGTCAGAACATCTTTTTCTTTCTTTAGAACCTCGATACTTTCTTTTATGTCAACCACTACAACTACCAGATCATCTATCTCATGTTCTATCTCTCCTAGTTCCACAGTTAATGCATTTCTTTATCATTTATAAGACTATGATAAGTATCAATTAAAACATTTGCCAAAGATATAAGCTTCTTCTGAGAGTAAGAATTCAAATTTCTTTGAACATCTAGAAAGTTTACCTCATCATCATCATCAGCTTCATTATCGTCTGATTTTGTCATCAGGGCAAAGATAGTGTCATATTCAGTTGCTTTACTTTCAACTGCCATCATGGAGGTGTCACTTTGTTCATCATCTTCTCCAGATTCATTGGAAGAATCTCCCCATGCAATAAGAGATTGTTTTACAACATTGTCAGTAACATCTTTTCTCTTCAATCTTTTGTCGGGAACCGGGTTCCTCTTGACTGCCTTGTCTGTGTTGTGCTTGTACTGGTCTTGCTTGAGAGAGGACAGTCCTTGATGAAGTGTCCTGGCTTCCCACATTTATGATATAAGTCATAACCTCTTGGCTTGCTGGAGCTGCCCCTTTGTGGAATGCCTCCATTCCTGCGAACCATTTTCTCAAATCACTTCGTCAGATAGGCCATGTCAGCATCGCCTTGAGGACTAGGTTCTTCTCCTTATTGGGCTCTCTACTTTCATGGTCCTTTTTCTTCTTCATTTCATTAGTCTTCAGATTACCAATGAGTTCATCAATGGTCAATATTTCCAGATCCTTTGCCTCCGTGATAGCATTTACTTTGCTTTCCCAGGATCCAGGTAATACACTGAGTATTTTCCTGACAAGTGTGTTTCTTGGAATGATCTCTCCTAGAGAGTGGAGCTCGATGATGATAGAGGTGAATCGAGTGTGCATGTCCTAAATTGACTAATCATCCTTCATCGTGAAGAGTTCATACTCAGTGGTGATCATGTCAAGTTTTGACTACTTGACTTGAGTTGTTCCTTCATGTGTTGTTTGGAGAGCTTCCCAGATCTCCTTGGCAGATTGACATGCAGAGATTCTGTTGTACTCGTCTGGTCCAATACCACAGACGAGAATCTTTTTTACTCGAAAGTTCTTCTCTTTGGCTTTTCGGTCAGCATCGTTGTACTCCTTCCTTGTCGTTGGAACTGTCACTGCTGGCTTGCTAATAGTTTTCATGGGAATGAAGGGTCCATTACAGATAACATCCCAGAGCTCTGAATCTTCAGCCATGATAAAATCATGCATCCTTGTCTTCCACCATCCGTAGTATTGTCCATTGAATCTTGGTGGTCTGTAGGTTGATTGACCTTCTTCAAAGTTTGGTGGAGCATCCATTTGGATCCTTTCTAAGTGTTAGCTTGATAGAAAGAGACTGCTCTTAAATAATTGATAGAAGCTTAGGGTTCACAAAACTATATAGAGAACCAGGCTTAGGGTTCACAAAACTATATAGAGAACCTGGTTCTCTATCAGTTCCCACATAACATACAATAAGAGATAAGTAAATGATACAACAGAGTATTACGTGAAAAACTCCCAACTCACGGGATTAAAAACCACGACCTACACTCGTAAGATTTCAACTTCACTAACCGATCAATTTCAGATTACAACCTGTTGTATCCTAGGAATTAAACTCTTAATCCCTCACTCACTTGTAATAACTCTATTACAAGCCTCTTTGTAATAACTCTATTACAAAGCTCACAACTCGACTAACTTTAGTCAAGATACAAACACAAGGTTTATGCTTTTACAAATAGTTTTCTACACAATGCTTCTAACTAAGATAAGTAGGAATTACAAGTGGATCACTTTAACAAAAGTACAATACAACTAAGGACATATAATAATACAGTGTTAGAAACTGGTCCTTCATTTTGTTTCTTCTTTGTTCTTGAAGCCTGGAAGTCACTTGCAAGATGGCAACACACTTGAGAGGAGACTCAATTGATTTTTAGATGTGTGAGTGTGTGTTTTTCCTTTGCTTCATGTTAATAGTATCCAAGTTATGTCACTTGGATGATGCAAGCAAATATCCGGTACATGGCATTCCCGATAAAGTGACTGATGCACTGTTTGTATTGTTTTGTGTGTGCAGAGGAACAGTTGCAGCGACTTTACAGTTGTGGGGAGTTGACTGGTACAGTTAGCAAGGGAACTGATGTCCATATGTTCCCTCTATCATTTCTTTGACTCTAGTTTTTGGACCGTGTGCCCGACTTGAAACTTGTTGTTCTTGAGCATTTTGAGGATGTATAACAGGTTCACGATCTGGTTCTTATCATAAAGCTTGTTAGATCATCAAAAAAGAAAAAGGCACATAACTTATCAAGTCGGCATTCTTTACGTGGACCACAGTAAGCTTCTTGACCTTCATCAAAAAAATTTAAGCAACTGTGTGGTTAAGGACTTTTATAAACCGCGTTAAATAAATTTATAGTACACTTGATATGCTTCTCTTGAACCGAAGGTCTATCGGAAACAATATCTCTACCTTCACAAAGTAAGTGTAAGGCTGCGTATGTATTACCTCTCCAAACCTTACTTGTGGGATTACGTTGGGTTTGTTGTTGTTGTACACCTTATATGAGACATTATATTTGTTTAACTGTAATGACACGCATTGTAGCTTCTTTACAATCTGATTCCATGATTTTGGACCACAATACAACTTAAATTTCTCTAATTGTTTACCTTTAGGACTCTTAAGCACAATTTTTAATTAATTAGCTAGTGTAGTAATTAATTTGGTTTTGGTTGTTATTTTGAGCAGTACACGTATGGATTGGATTCTTGCTTTCATCGAAATACAGTAGACATTGTCACAAGGATTGTGTACATTTCCTTTGTGGATATGTCACACTGCCTTTATATGCTCTCGTCTCCCAGGTTCATATATACATTGATAAATGGCAAACCAACCCACTCTATCATATAAGTAAAAAAGAAATTAAAATTTTAATTTTCAAGCTAATATTTAATTCTGTGTGTTCACATTTAAAGTTGACTTGAACATATAATTTCGAATCTCATCTTGTTTATATATGTGTCTCATGTTAGTAAGTCTCTGTACATAAGATAACTTAAAATGTCATAAAAATCAATTTACTCCTGACCGAGTAATTATAAGATGCGAAAAGAGATGCAGGACAATAACCCTACACCATCCCAGCGTGCAATATGCAAATCATAGCAAAATATTTATGACCAGCTAGATTTCGATCTTTCTCTGTTAATTATGAATAAAGAAAATCTAACAGCCGACATGGAGAAAAAGGAATCTGGCGATGATATTAATATTAGTCAAATTTATGCTTGTCATAAAAGAAGGATTTGTTGGTTGAAAAATAATTATACAATTAGATTACTTATTAGGTAATTATAAGTAAATTTTAATAAATACTAGCAAGTAACTTGAAAAAACCAATAATTAACGTGTTATCACATGTTAAAATTAAAATTCACTAATATCGTAATTATTAGTATTATAAATTAAATCCATATGCATTTCCGATTGTACCTTGTTATTAGGGAATACTCCAACGTAAGTAAAGTGAATGCTCCATTTTTTTAAAGTAAAACTTATTTTGGATCAAAATTATTTTGGGTAAAACAAAAATCTACTAAAAGTGATTATCACAATCAAATGAAGTAGTCAATTGGAATAGAAAAGTAGTTTGTGACGTATTTTACACGTAGGCAATAGTAAGTGTGACGCCCAGTATTACATCACAGCCGTTGACGTTAGTCTCCCGCTTCCAACTGTATATATTCCACTCTGACCTGCGCCTCACTTCCCTCTCCCCCTTCATTCGGCCTCGGCCCTGCCATTTATCAATACCAAGAATCAAACTACCCCCACAGGCAGCGGCAGCAGCAGCGGAGGCATGAGCTCCTCCTCCGCCACCAAGAACGGCGGCGGCTCCACCAGTCGCGGATCACAGCCTAGTGAGAGTAACATGAATACGAGGTTGGCGAACTTGGTCGCGGAAAATGCGATAATCGTGGTAGCCACACGTGGGTGCTGCATGTGCCTTGTCGTGAAGCATTTGCTGCTGGGTTTGGGAGTAAACCCTACTATTTTCGAAATCGATGCAGAGGAAGAAGCCGCCGTGTTGGAGGAGCTGTCGAGAATTGACGGTGGCGGCGGTCAGGAGAAGTTGCCGGCGGTGTTTGTAGGAGGGAAGTTGTTAGGAGGGGTAGAAAGAGTGATGGAGACTCACATTTCGGGTGAATTAGTTCCCTTGCTTAAAAAAGCTGGAGCCTTATGGCTTTGACTTTTACTCATTCTTAATTCTCTGTCTTTCGTGTTTATTGACAAAACAACTAGGAATCTTTTGGGTGGAAACAAAAAAAAAAAGCAAAGAGAAGAAGAATACCCATTTCCTTTCTATGATTTTGAGTAATCCTTAATGTGGTGTATTTTGCAGCTCCTCACCACCATTTTTCCTCACTAATTAAGAACTTCTTTTTTGGTCATGAGATGACATTAAAATTCATGTGAATATTGATTCTCGTGATATTAGCATGAACATTCCAAACAAGAGGAAAAAGACGTAAAATTAAAGTACACAGTTAACGATCAAATAAGGCATTAACTATTTCGGTTGGAAAACAATTGTATGAATACAAAATTATAAGTTCTTAGAATTTTAATGAGAAGTTTAATGCCAATCCATGAAGATCAGTTGTTAGTGTCAAAGTTAGGAATATGTCACCATGTAGATTTTGTATATAATCCCATTTACCGTGAGTCTACTTTGACACTTAATTTGTTATAAAGGAATCCAAAGTGGACTAAAGAAAAAATTTGGATACAATTTTGCTGCCTCGCAATAAGCTGATCCACATGAGTTATAATTGACGGCGGAAAAGAAAGGAGGGGAAAAAGAAAAAGAAACAAGGGAAAAAAGAAATAAAAATAGAGAGAGAAAGTTAAGTAACGAACGTTGCTCCATAGACATATTCTTTTTGGACAAGCGTTACATCTACGTATATATGGCAACGGTTGCAATTGATACAATATTTTTATTGATAAAATGTTTTAATAGTCCAATAATCTTTATGCAAGGGTTAAAACCGTTACAACTACTTAAATATTGGTCTAAAATTCAGTAAAATTAGTATATTTCTTTGTTCCTACAGTACTTTTAATTATTAGCTCATTTTTGCTTTCAATATTTATAAGTCAGATGTTCAGGTAAACAACCAGAATCATTAAAAACTATTCTAACCAGAGCGAAAAATCTACCCCTCATAATTTAATTAGTTGATTTTCTTATCATTAATATCAACTGTCTTCTTGGAGATCAAGTTAATTAGTTACGTGTATAATTGGTTTAAGTATAACATATTAAACAACTACTGTCAGCAAAAACCAACTACTGATCATAAAATGTCTCAAGGAAGATTTGTCGATCTCAGTAGTAGTATTAATTCAATAGTTGACTCATGACTGTAAACGGTCAATATAATTACGAAGCGCCAACCGCACTTCACATGATGATTTAATTTTTCATTATCCAAATTGACTATAGATTAGAATATGTGAGTACTGCTATAGATTAGAATACATGAGTACTGTGTATCATATTTTATGCTCATACTGAAACCTCACGATAATCGTGTAATGAGAAAAACAAATGGGATGGAATAGAACAGCGCAATAGATGATATAATGGATGACGAAACCACTAAAAAGTTTCTAATTAATTGTTCACATAAGTTAAATTAGAAGCAAACCTAAATGCCGTCCTTATACAGTGGTCTAAAGATTTGACTAAGAGTCTAAGACAACCGTGTTTACTGTTTGAATTAGTTTAATGTGATCGTAAATTGCGTGACATCAAATAATTAATAGTTTGTAATCCACTGAATCTTACGACTAGACCTACGTTGACTAGGATGACTTCTACAATTAGTGCCTTTTATTCAAAACAATAATGAAAAAATGAATTAGTTATGTAGAAAACGAATCCGAATTGTTGAAAATAATGGACTGCTTGATTAGTCCAAGTTTGGAAAATTAGAAAACAGCCCCCCCTCTCTCTTTTTAGTTTTTGTTTTCTTCTTGTTCTTCAAGATGATCTCATATTTTGTGAAGGAACAGTGGTGTTCTCAAGTCAACTATATGCGTCATCACATGAATATTAATAAAATGGATTATGGCTTTGATGATGGAGATGATAATCCAAATTATATTACTTAATAACTAGTTAGCATGTCAATCCTTCGTCCTTAGTAAGGATATATAGCTTACACCATATAGATCATCTAGTGTGTGGCTGGTGTAACACTGTAGTTTTTCATATTCACGAATAGAAATATTTGTACTTGCCCCATTAACCTCCACTATCTTAACTTTTGTTTTCCTTCAGAACTAGTAATAAAATTTTATTTTCNCACAAGAAGCAGCTCTAGGTTGCAACTTGTCTCTATCATATTTAGGAAGAGTAGCAAAACAAAGACAACCAAAGGATCTCAAATTTTCATATAATCTCGTGGAGACAACTCATAGACTACGAGGTCATAATTAGAACTGCAATATTAACAGTNGTCAAAACATTATGATAGATATATATAATCTCGTGGAGACAACTCATAGACTACGAGGTCATAATTAGAACTGCAATATTAACAGTTTGACTTCATTGACTTTTGACTACTGGGCAAAACTTGAGTGGAGCCGCGTCCTCCCTATTAGTACAGTAGTGTTTAGAATCAAATTACGTAATTATAAAGATATTATGAAAGATAAAAAATAACTATAAACTTGTAATTATCGTTTAGTACATCAAGGAGGGTCTAGCTTGACGTGCTAGCTAATTTATGTCACACCAACTTTACCTTTCTCGTGTCATTTACAGGACTTATTAAGTCGTAGGAATTAATTTAATTAAGCATCTTTGATGTCATTAACTATGTCCGACATCAAACATGGTTAACTAATGACACAAAAACTAAACTAAAATTTGAGAGAAAATATTTGTTAAAAAACTGCGTGACAAAAACTAAGAGCATGAGAGGGGAAGTTTAAGAGCAAGTGAGAAAGAGTTAGAAGGAAGATAACGCTAGTGTAAAATACATAGAATCAACCAAATATCAATATGACGATTAGAGACTTATTTAAGGCTCCGAATTTATTGTTTTTGAAGAAGACTACACTGGCACGAATTGAGACCTATGATATTTTCTTTTAAAAAAAGAAAAGAAAATTAATTACCTCTAAACGCATGCATAAGATTTTAGAATTGTATGGGTCGATGGTCCTTGAGCTCTTTCTTTCATGCCAATGTAGGTCATTAACAAGTGCCGGAAATGTAGGTGATAAGTCAGTCTCTTGTTTGAAAGAATTATGGGGGAATATAAAAAATGGCTAGATTTACAATTGATAATTAAAAAAATAACCACAATTTCAAAAGTAATACAAATGTAGCCATGTTTTCATGTAAAGATAAAATCTAAACAAAACCTTCCATAAAAATCCGGAAATATTCCAGCATAATATACTAGAATTCGAAGTTTTTATATATGAGATTCGAGCATAATGTGCTGTAATTTTTATAATGTGTTGGAGTTCCAACATAATATACTGGAGGTTTATACGTACAAGCTCCATAATCCAGCTTATTATGCCGGAACTTTCCGTATGCTAGAAATTTATACGCAAGAACTCCACATTCCAGTATATTATGCTAAAACTTTCCGTATTTTAACAAAATACTGACTATTTTTAATGACTTAGCAAACGCTGGCGAAAACTGGCTAGCCCGTGTTATTTTTACGAATTCTAGGCCCATTATCCAAAAATAACCCAATATTATTTTCTAGGAGTTTACGTTCTCTTGGAGTAGATTTTACTAAAAGTGCTATGAGTTGAAATGGGTTGAATTTTATAGATTTAGTTCGAAAAATTGAATTACTAAATTTAAATAGTAAAAGATCTTAATTGTGTAGCTTTGTTTCATTAGTACTAGCTAATTTAGCTTCAAATTTAAACAGTTCCTGCATATATCCTCGTATCCTGGAAGTGTTTTCTTTTGCCAAGTTGCTTCCTTTTCATTTGATGCCATTAAGTGACAGTTTATCATTCGAACCGGTTAAACACCAAAAACTAAAAAAGGCCAAAGCTTGCTAAAGCACCGAAAATGTGTTGACCATGATTTCTAACTCTTTCCGAAAATCATTTGCTTTTCGTTTTCCTATTTCTGTTTGATGGACAAGTTTCTTGTTACCGTGATGGACTAGAGCAAATATTTTGAGAAATCTATAAGTAAAATTACAAGTGATCTTTACATAAATAGCCGGTCATATTTACTATTCACTTTTTTTAGCCATCTATATACATTATACATTGATTATACACAATTATACACATATAATACATAAATTATGACTATATTATACATCTTCCGGCTATTTTTAGTTTAAGTGATTGGGTGGGCGGCTATTTGAGTTAATTCTTCTTTAAAGCGGTCCAATGATAACAGAGTCATAGTCCAGGCCCAAAGTTCATAACTAGGCCCAATGGGTCAGAAGCCCAAGTTATTTTTTTCTGTATATTTCATTTCATTGTGTTAAGAAGATAAAAAGGGCCACATATGTACATGAAACTTTTTAGGCATCATTTCTATAATAATACAGAAGCTCTCTCTCTTCTCTAAAATTAAGGCTTTGTATTTTCATTTCTGCATCAAATCACTTTCGATTTCTTCGCTTATCATGGTATCGGAGCTGGAATACAAGTAGTACTCAACCCGTTCTTCCTTTCGGTGTTACCTCCGTCAAATTTGGTTGGTATTTGTTTACTCGATTCAGATGCTCGCTCAAAGTTACGTTTTTTAGGGCTTCAGATTTATCTCGATTTTTGCGGTTGATTCTGGTTATTCTGTTGGATATTGATTTTTCTTCGGTGGATTGCAGCGTTCTATGCTTTCCAAGGCAGTTCAGGCGACATACTTTGTTGACAAGTTTTTTTACTTCTTCAAGCTAACGAAGAAGGCCTGTAATTTCTCATCTATCTCATTTGAGTGTGGTTATTTGTATTACTGTGTAACGATTGTTCGAATATGAGAAGTGTAGCGCATAATTCAGATGGGAAGAACTTGAGTATCTATGCATTTTGACATGTTTTATGTTGGAGCTTAGAGCTGGAGCATTTGCACTGAGTACTTTATTCTTTATTCTTGTGACTATATGCCTTGAGAGTATATGTATTTCTTTTGACACTTGGGCTCGTCTATTGACTCCTTTTACTTCCTAGTGTTTGGATTATATGATGATTGTGCTAGTTGCTTTAATTTGAGAGTTGGGTTTGAGCTATCCTGAGTAAGTCATGTGCATTATATGAGGTGAGATATTTGGTTGTACTCTGTGTCGTCCCTTGCTAGTCTAGAACTTG
>AWOL01S0366550.1:0-19553 GCA_000715115.1 Nicotiana otophora
GCCGGAAGTCCGGTGAATGATATCAGAGAGAGACGTTAGAGCTTCTCATTAAATGGAAAAGGGAAAGAAGACTTTTTCCAAAAAGTAAAAAATTGTAACGTTGTAAAACTATTCATCTAACCATTTTTAAGTAAGTCAAATTATTACTTTATTTTTATATATATAAATATCTTTCTTTCTTTTATATTAAAAATTCTACTTTTGTATTAAAAGTATTAAATATTAGTTTTTAAACACCTATAAACCTATATTTTTTTTAAAATGGAGCCCCCAAATTTTGGAGCCTAAGGCATACCTCTTATAACATTAGAGCCGGCCTTGGTGTCCATCTCTAAAGGAGTCCCAATTACACTTGCTATTTGCTTGACGTAGTGCCAAGTATGCATGTGAGAAGGCAATGGAGGAAGCAGCACCCATATTGGCGCTATAGGAAGATCTTCTTCCGGCTTAAAATCAAGAGACCACTTTTGCAACCACATTTGCAGTCCCTCAATCTCTATGACTCTCTTTTTCCAAATGGTATTGAATCCTCATCAGTGATGAAATCCATGAATACATTGAAGTTGTCAAACACTCCTATTTTGACTGAACCTTTCAGAGCAAATTTCTTCGAGAATCTCGACCTAATATTTTCAATTTGGGGCCTAATAATCTTCCAATAATCGTTCGCAAGTATGTATGAGTCTATTTGAAAGTTTGTTTGAGCTACCGTACGCGCCATAGTGGCGCCCTCCGGCGGCTCCATCGGTTGGGGCGTGTGGAAAAAGCTGAAGAAAACAGGGGGTTTACGAGAGGAAAGGGGGCGCACGTGAGGCGTGTACAATTTACACAAGTGGATAAGTTTATAAAAGACTTATAATACGAAAAGGAACAAACACTTTTTTTTTGTAATTCTATAAGTAGAAAAAAGGTTATTATCTTACAATTGATCATGCATTTCTCTAATTCTCAAAGCAGAATATTTAAATTTTTCTTTAAAAAATTAGTTAAAACCAAATACTCTTAGAAAAGAATGAACCAAAATTAATTTCATTAAATCCTAAAGTTACAAATAGTAATCGTATAACAAACTATTTTATTTTCTCTTTCTCTTATACCAAGAAGAGACTTGTACTCAAGATTTAAAGTACATATGAACTCTATAGAATGGACGATTTCAATAGACGCAAACAAAAATCCAATGCATAAATTACGGTATTGTATTGTATAATTTTCAATGCATAGATTAAAGAATTGTTAATTACCTTCAAAATAAATGGATTGATTAATATTTTTCTTTCTTTGTACGATCTTCACAGTGAAAATCAAGCTCTAGGACGATGATGGTGGAATTGTCATTCTCCTCATCGCTAACATTAATTACTACCATATTCATTTCTCTCTAGCGTCATTCATCTACTCTTCCTCTTATCTGCTTAGGTTTCTTTCTTTTTTTTCTTCATAACGGAATGGAAGGAATAGTTAGAAAGAATCGATTGTAATGATAAGGTAGGGAAAGGATTTATTAAATTATTGGATTTGGCACTGCATATAAATAACGATGATACACGTACGCTAGACAGTAAAACATTGCAATTCCAATAACACAAATAACATAGTAACAACAAAGAATACATCAAGCGCTAGAAATGTGAGTTAAAGCTTGCAAAAGAGCCTAAATAAACAAATATAAAGTAAATGAGTAAATGACAAACATACCTTCACGCAAACACTATTTCAGAGAGAGATAAAGATAAGAGAAGAGAAGATAATGTAAGGTTGAACTTTTAAAGAAAAGGGATAAGAGGAGGCGCAATTAAGAGAATTCAAGAAGCGACTTTTGGATTTTAAAATAGTATAGGAAATAAATGGGAAATATTGAAGAAAAAAAATGATAGAAACTAAGGGTCCACCAAACTATATAAATAACCAGGTTCTCTATTAATTTTCACTGAACGCACGCACACTGCAGTAAGTAAATGACACAATGAAATTTTACGTAGAAAACTCCCAGCTCACGGGATTAAAAACTACGGCCTACCCTTGTAGGATTTCAACTTTACTACTGAGCAAACTTCAGATTATAACCTATTGTAACCTAGGAATTAACCTCTTAATCCCCCACTAACTTATAACAACTCTATTACAAGACCCTCCGTAATAATTCTATTACAAAGCTTACAACTCGACTAACTTTAGCCAAGACACAAACACAAGATTTATGGTTTTACAAACGTTTCCTGCGCAATGCTTCTAACTAAGCTGAGTAGGAATCATAAGTAAAGTGCTTTAACAAAGGTGCAACACAACAAAGGACATGTAAAAACTTAATACCGGGAACTGGTCCTTTGTCATATTGTTCTTTGTTCTTGATGCCTTTGAAAATCGATTGCTGGATTGATGCACAGACTTGAGAGAATGCTGGATAGATTCTTTAAAATTCAAGTGATGTTTTGCCTTTTGTTTAATGTAAATATAACATGAGTGACATCACTTAAATGATGCAAGCATATTTGGTGCAAGAGCATTCCCAATGAAATTGACTGATGCACTGCTTTGCATTGTTGCGTGTACAGGCAGCAACTTTACAGCTGTTGGAAGGTTGACTGGTACGGTCACCAAGGGAACTTGTGTCCATCTGTTCCCTTTATTGTTTCTTTGACTTCTGAAGAGTTGATTCAGGTCTCCAGCTTGAGACTTATTAATCTCACGTACTTGAGAATGTGTATCAGGTTCCTTATCTGATTCTTATTATTAAGTTTGTTAGATTATCAAAATATAACAAGAATGCATATATCCTATCAATCTCTCCCTTTTTGACGATGAGAAACATTTAATTGAAGTTCCCCATTAGAACTAGAATTCCCCCTAAATCTGTAATACCCTATCTTGTTCCCCCTCTATTTTATCTTCCCCTTTTGGCATCATAAAAAGATTAATAGCTAGCAAGAAGCAAAAAGAAGTCTAGCTTGGTTAACGCATGCCACATGTGTGCGCACAACATAACAGAAAACAGAGCAAGACTTGCACAACAAAAGGACGAGATTATCATTAAGTTTTTGGAAATAAAACAGGGAGCAGTTCCGTTGTTACGAACAATAAGAACCGGACACTTGGAAGGGGACAGATGTTAAGGAGCATTGGAAGGGGGAGCACTGGAGTCAGAGGAAGAATCAAGGGTTCTAAGAAGGATGTCCATTCGAGCATTTGCAGACCCTTGCTCGTTTAGCAGCCTTTCCTTCAGGTCCTCAACCTGTTTCCTGAGAGCAGCATTTTCCTTTCACAGACGGGCAACTTCTGTGCTTTGGGCACTACTGGAACCCGGTGCCTCCTGGGCCTGACTGAGCTGACCTTCGAGAATGGCATTGCTTGCCTTCAACTTCCTTATTTCTTTAGTGGCACTATGTTGAGCATTGATTAGCTGAGAAGAAGTGGAATTGATACCAACCCCCCCCCCCCCCCACTCCTATCAATGCACTCACTCTTAAAGTGTGGTTTCGGAGAAAGATTGCTTTCGAGTTCCTACTTTAGTCCGTCCCAATGGGACTTTGAGAAATTCAAACACTTTAGTGAGGAGGAACCCATAAGGCAACCCGTGATTACCATCCTTGAACTCTGCCACCTTCTTCATGTGCTCTATCATAAGACCAGGCAGGTTTATAGTGGTGTAGCCATCCAGTGCTTCAACAAGAGCTAAGTCTTCTCGTGATGTAATTGAGCGTCTTTCAGCACGTGGGAGCAAAACTTTGTTCACCATTTCGAATAGCAGTTGGTACACTATAATGAGGGCCTTCATATGTACCTGTTCCCCTTATCGCACTGCCTTATCCTTCACGATGGCATTTATGAAGTTTGGAGAGCAGCCCCCCCTCAATGGAGGACATCCCATTAGTGGGCACGCCCAAAATGGTTCACAGTACAACAGTATCCATCACAAAATCAACACCATTCACTTTCAGACAAATGTTATCATCCTCAACTATGAAGAAGTCACCATAGAAACTACGCACTTCTTCCTCATACACTTTGGGACTATCACTTGTGAACAAATGTATCCACTGTAGAAATTCACAGATTTCCACCAGTTGGCGCATTCCTAACATGTCAAGAATATTAGGGGAATATGTACGACCCCACAACACCTTTTGGTTTCTCAATATTTCCATGCCAGCATCCTGGGTTGCACCAACCTTGGTCTTCTTGGAGGAACCAGATTCCTCACTGGCATCAACCTTCCTTTTCACTGATTTTCTTGCACTCTTTCTTTTCTCCGCAGATTTCTCAAACACTTGTTTCCCAGACACTTGTCCAACCGACCCTTCAGTCACCTTCTTCCCAGACTTAGCAACTGCTTTCTCATCAGATTTGTCAACTACTTTCTCACCAGATGTTTCTACTTCAACATTGCTCAAACCCATCTCACTCACACATGACTCTGTCTTGGACTTTGGAAATGTAGGTTTCTTTGAAGCCCTACGAACTAAGGAACTAGGTTCCTCATCCACCTCATCTTCAATATCAACAGCTAGTGCAAGGGCACTACCTTCTCATTTACAATCTTCCCATACTTGACCAATCTCCCCCTCTTCTGTTCTTTTTGGCTTTTCCTAAGAACCAACTCAAGAGTCTCCTTCTTTTGAAACCTAGTGGTAGGTCTCTTAAAATTTGGCTCTTGGGGAGTAACATGTCTACTCCTAGCCCTAATGAATCTTGCAATAGCCACATTGTCATAGTCATCTTCACTATCGTCATTCTCCTCCTTAGATAAAGATCTCATTTCAGGAACAACAATGGACAATGGCTCAACATAGAAATGAGGAGAGGGAGCGGGATCAGTACTAATCTAGGATTCTTGTGGAGAACTAGGGGTTTTATCCCAAGTAGAAGCAGAGGGCTCCTCTTGGGTGGAGGGGTCAGGTCTTTCAGTTGGTTCCCCAATAGTATTGTCAGGTGCTTTTCTTCCCCCCTGAGACCTATTGGCTTCAAACACACCCTCATAACCCCCAATAAGATTTCCCTCAGCAACTATTGCAACATATTTTCTATAGCCTCTTGTTCTTGTAACTCCAAGATAAACTCAGAAGACATAGGAAGAGCATTATTTGTAGAATCAGCAGCCTTAAGATCAAGGCCTGGGATAGTCTTTACCGATTCATCACTGTTACAACCCACTCCTTACATCTCAGAACTTTCTTCCACTTGTCGACTAGAGATTTCCTGATTTTCTTCTTCTGCCACTGTATCTGCTTCTACCATTTTTTTCGACGAGACAGAAGTAGAGGTTGTTGCCACAAATTTCTTGGGCGTCGAGGTTTTGCTACTCTGATGAGAGCCAGTGCATGACTGAGTTGGAGAGGAATCAGTAGGTGGTTGTGACTCTAGTTTATGGTTTGGACTAGATGGTTTAGGGATTGTAGGCTCTAACACTGAGGTTTCAATGGGTGAAGACATAGTGGGGACGATGCTTGGGACATTTTGAATGGTGGAGGGTAGTGAGAATTTGATGGAAGAAGAGAGTGTTTGGTTTGAAAAGAAAAAAAGGGTATTTATAGCTTTGATGTAAACAGTTATGATAGTGACCATGAGAGAAGTTATTTAAGAAGAGTGAGGGACCGGGTAAGAACGGGTACCAATTTAGGTAGACGGGTATTTTCATAACAGATAGGAGGATACTTGAGTTCCAAAGGAGAGAGAAAAGAAATACTTAGATTTTAATGGCGTGGCACCATTCTACCCGTTAAAAATATGTGGATGAGAGTACGTAGAAACTACTAACCTGTGTCAAAGGAACCAGGTTCCCTGACATATTTTGTAAATGTAAACTTTATCCTTTTGACTGAAATGCGATATCATTGGCTACTTGTTTGCTCTATAATCGTCATACGTATCTGCCTGCAACGGTATAGAGATGAGTTAGACTTAGCCAGAAAATACTTTTTAGCCACTTTACCTGCTAAATTCTTTCATATCCAATCATTAAGGATCAGGTCCTCAGCTTGATTTTATCAACCCTAGTGTTAAGCGGTTCTTTCAAAGTTCCCTCTGCTCAGTGCTTTGGTGAAAATGTCTATAATTTGATCTTCTGTGCTATAAAATTTCATGCAGATGAGCCTTTTTTCAACATTGTCTCTGAGGAAGTGGTATCACACATCAATGCGCTTTGTTCTCTTATGTTGAATTGGATTCTTGGCTATGTTGAAAGCACTGGTGTTGTCACATAGTAAGTGCACACAGTCAGAGAATACACCAAAATATTCCAGCTGCTGCTTGATCCATAACAATTGAGCACAACAAGAGACAGCTGCCACATATTCCGCTTTAACAGTTGAAAGAGCCACTGAATTTTGTTTTCTTGTACCTCATGAGATCAAACATGATCCCAGAAAATGTACCATATCAGAAGTGCTTTTCCTATCCACCAAATACCCAACATAATCAGCATCAGCATATCCGATTAAATTAAAGTTATCTCCTGAGGGATAGTAGAGAACCAGGTCCTGTGTGCCTTTGAGATACCTCAGAATTCTTTTGGCAGACTTCAAATGAGATTCCTTTGGATTAGACTGAAACTTGGCATAGAGTCCCATACTGAAAACAATATATGGTCTTATTGCTATGAGATACAGGAGTGACCCTATGATACCTCTATACATGGTCTCATTCATAGGGGAATTAGGTACATCCATGTCCAGACGAGTAGCAGTGGCAATAGGAGTATCAATGATTTTTTTATCCTTTCATATCAAATCTCTCAGAAGCTCCTTGATGTACTTCTGTTGACTTATCATTGTCCCTTTAATAGTTTGTTTGACTTGCAATCCCAAGAAGAAATTTAATTCTCCATCATGCTAATTTCAAATTCACTTCCCATGAGTTTTGCAAATTCCTCACACAATGAATCATTTATTGCTCCGGAGATGATGTCATCAAAATAGACTCACACAATGAGCAGGTTCCTCTCTCGTTTCTTCAGAAATAAGGTGTTGTCAATTTTTTCTCTGGTAAATTCATTTTCTAGAAGAAATTTGGACAACCTTTCATACCAAGCATGAGGAGCCTTCTTTAGTCCATATAATTCCTTGTTAAGTTTAAAAACATGCTCAGGATATTCATCATTCTCAAATCTAGGTGGTTTCTTGACGAAAACTTCTTCTTTTAGAAAGCCATTCAGAAATGCACTTTTGACATCCATTTGGAACAATTTGAATTCCATATAAGATGAAAAGGCAATGGAGATTCTGATGGCCTCCATTCAAGAAACTGGAGCAAATATTTCATCATAGTCAATCCCTTCTTCCTGATTGTAACCTTGAACTACTAGCCTTGCCTTGTTTCTAGTAGTGTTTCCCAACTCATCAAGTTTGTTTCTGAATACCCACCCGGTTCCTATAACAGTTCTGTCAGCAGGTCGTGGAACTAGATGCCATACGTTGTTCCTATTAAATTGATGGAGTCCTTCTTGCATAGTTGTAATCCAATCAACATCTTTCAATGTTTCCTTGATATTTTTGGGCTCAATTTGGGAGAGAAAAGCTGAGAAGGCAAGCGAGTTTCTTGTCTTTGATCTGGTTTGAATACCTGAATCAAGAGGAGTGATCACATTTTCAAGAGGATGTGAACTTTTGTGTTTCGAGTTAGACACCTGAACCTCATTGTGGGGAGGTCCAGGTATTTCTAAATGTGATCCTTGGTTGTCATGAGTTCTGCTTCTCACTTCAGCATGTAGGGTCCCTTGGACAATATTAACAACTCTGTTTTCAGCCTTAGTTGTAGTGATTGAGGAACCAGGTTCCTCCCCATTAGTTCGAGATATGACTGCACCGTTATCATTTGATTCCTTAACGTGGCTCATCATGTCAGCTTTTCCATTTGCCATCTCAATGACTTCACTAGGGACAGTTGACTGTTCTCCATCTTGATCAATCTTTTCATGTGAATCCTTCCCATATGAGTGTGAGATTCATCAAAGATCACATCTATACTTTCCTCAGCGCATTGAGTTCGTTTGTTCTATACTTTGTAGGCTTTGCTTTGTGATGAATAATCTAGAAAGATCCCTTCATTACTTTTGGCATCGAACTTTCCAAGCGCTTCCTTTCCATTATTGAGGACAAAACATTTACACCCAAATGTACTTAGATGTGTCATCTTGGGCTTCCTCCCGTTCAGCAGTTCATATGGGGTTTTATTCAGAAGGGGCCTGATTATGCACCTGTTCACCAAGTAGCATGCAGTGTTGACAGCTTCTGCCTAGAAAGTTTTTGCAATGCCACTATCAATCAACATTGTTATTTCCATGTCTTCAAGAGTCCTATTCTTCCTCTCCACAACATCATTTTGTCGAGGTGTTCTTGGAGCTAAAACATTATGAGTGGTGCCAGTATCAGCACAGAATTCATCGAATTTGGCATTGTCAAATTCTGTGCCATGATCCTACCTTATACTTATTACATTATGGCTCATCTTCACCTGGATCTTCTTTACAAATGCAACAAATACTTCAAAAGTTTTATCCTTGGATCTGAGAAACATAGTCTAGGTGAATCTGTAATAGTAATCCACAATAACGAAGATGTACTTCTTTCCTCCTCTACTTGGCACTCTCACAGGTCCACATAGATCCATATGGAGGAGATCAAGTAGCCTTGAGGTACTGACTTCCTTTTTGGGCTTGAAAGAAGATCTGACTTGCTTTCCTTTTACACATGCATCACACACCTTGTGATTCTTGAAGCTTAAGTTGGGCAGGACACGAACCAGGTCCTTCTTGACCAATATGCCATAGTTTAGCATCATCATCTACAGCGCTCAAACAGTTGAGATCTCCATTTTGCAGGGATTCAAAGTCAGCAACATAGATGTTTTTGTATCTTTTAGCCACCAAAACCACTTCACCAGTCACAAGATTTATGACCGTGCATATTTTTGACACAAATTCCACTTTGTTTCCCTTGTCACAGATTTGGGAGATACTCAACAAGCTGTACTTCAACCCGTTCATGTAGTACATATTTTCAATTGAGTGAGAAAGAGACTTCCCAATCCTTCCAATTCCCAGAATGTATCTTTTTTTTGCCGTTTCCAAATGACACACTCCTTCCTTGCAGGGCTTTGAGTTAAAGAAAATCATTTGTGCTTCCAGTCATGTGCTTCGAGCAGTCACTATCCATATATTATTGTTGGTTGCTCCCTTTCACTGCTTCCTACACAAGGAAAAAAAGGGTTAGACCTAGGAACCCAAACAAGTTTGGGTCCTTTGTAATGAGGAAGGGGATGAATCATGACTCTTTTGGTCCAAGCAGACATCACACATTTTTTATACGAGGGACCGGGTTCTTTAGCAGTAGTTACCCCCTTTTTAGCAAAAACTTTATTTTTCTGTTAAGTCTGAAATCTAGGCTTACATGTTACCTTAAAGTGCCCAGTGTTACCACAGTGAGTGCAAAGCCAATTATCAGGTATAATAACGTACTTGTTATGAGGGTTGTAAGGAATATTTTCCCTTTGGAACACTATTCCTTTCCTGTTTCCCCCATTGTTCTTATACATGGCAGTGATAGCATCAGAGGACCAGTTCCACTTAAATAATTTTTCTAGATCATTCTTAACTTTTCCTAGATCTTCATGAATTTGCTTATTTTTCTCAAGTACAACACAGACTAGATTTTACTAATTTTAACTCATCTTCAATCCTAAGATGTTCCTCACTTGGAACTTCCTTTCCCTTTCGAGTAATCTCATGACTGCCTTCTCCTTTTTGCTCATCAATTGTTTCCTTTAGGTCCACAACTACCTCTCATAGGTCATCTCTCTCATGCTCTACGTTAGTTACCTTTTCAGTTAAGGCTTCTTTCTCTTCTTTAAGACTCTCGATGGTCTCTTTTAGATCAACCACAACAACCATTAGGTCATCTCTCTCATGTTCTATATTTGCAATTATTTCAGTTAGGGCATTTTTTTATTTTTTTAAACTCTCAATGGTTTCTTTTAAATCAACCATAACAACTACTAGATCATCTCTCTCATATTCTACTTCTCCTAGTTCCACAGCTAAATTATTTTTATCATTTATAATACTGTGATAAGCATCAATTAAAACATTTGCCAAAGACATAAGTTTTTTTGGAGAGTAAGACTTCAGATTTCTTTGAACATCTAGAAAATTTAGCTCATCGCCATCATCTTCATCATTGTAAGATTGTGCCATCAAAGATAGAGTCATATTCAGTTGCTTCACTTTCTACTACTATCATGAAGCTGTCACATTTTTTATCATCTTCTTCAGATTCACTGGAAGTGTCTCCCCATGCAGCAAGAATTTGCTTCACAACGTTGTCAGCAATATCTTTTCTTTTGAATCGTTTGTTAGGAACTTGGTTCCTCTTAGCTGCTTTGTCTATGTTGTGCTTGTACTGATCTTTCTTGAGGAGAGGACAATATTTGATAAAATATGCTGACTTCCCACACTTATGACATAAGTCATAGCCTCTTGGCTTGCTGGAGCTGCCCTGTTTTGGAATACATCCATTTATGCGAACCATTTTCTGAAATCTCTTTGTCAAGTAAGCCATATCAGTATCCTCACCATTTGAATCATTGTTGTCTGTCTTAAAGACCAGACTCTTCTCCCTTTTGGGCTCTCTTCTCCCATTGTCCTTCTTCTTCTTCATTTCATAAGTTTTCAGATTCCCAATGAGTTCATCAATGGTCATCTTTTGTAGATCCTTCGCCTCCGTGATAGCATTTACTTTGCTTTCCCAGGTACTGGGTAATACGCTAAGTATTTTCCTGACAAGTTTGTTCCTTGGAATGATTTCTCCCAGAGAACGGAGCTTATTAATGATGGAGGTGAAGTGAGTATGCATGTCCTGAATGGAGTCATCATCCTTCATCCTGAAGAGCTCGCACTCTGTGGTAAGCATATCAATCTTTGACTTCTTGACTTGAGTTGTCCCTTCATGAGCTGTTTGGAGATCTTCCCAGATGTCCTTAGCGGATTGAGATGCTGAAATCCGGTTGTAATCGTCTGGTCTAATACCACATACGAGAATGTTTTTTGCTCGAAAATTCTTCTCTATTGCCTTGCGATCAACATCGTTGAATTCCTTTCTTGTTTTGGGAACTGATACTGCTGGGTCACCACTGGTCTTCGTAGGGATTAAGGGTCCATCTTAGATAACATCCCGAAGCTCTGAATCTTCAGCCATGATAAAATTATGCATCCTTTTCTTCCACCATCCATAGTATTGGCCATTGAATCTTGGCGGTCTGTAGGTAGATTGAACTTCTTCAAAATTTGATGGAGCAGTCATGAGGATCCTTTCTAGGTGTTAGCTTGATAGAAAGAACTTGCTCTGATATCAATTGATAGAAACTAAGGGTCCACCAATTTATATAGAGAATCAGGTTCTCTATTAGTTTCCACTGAACGCACGCACACTGTAGTAAGTAAAGGACATAATGTAATTTTACGTGGAAAACTCCTAGCTCGCGAGATTAAAAATCACGACCTACCCTTGTAGGATTTCAACTTCACTACTGAGCAAACTTCAGATTACAACCTATTGTAACCTAGGAATTAACCTCTTAATCCCTCACTAACTTGTAACAACTCTATTACAAGCCCCTTTGTAATAACTCTATTACAAAGCTTACAACTCATCTAACTTTAGCAAAGACATAAACATAAGATTTATGGTTTTACAAAAGTTTCATACACAGTGCTTCTAACTAAGCTAAGTAGGAATCACAGTAAAGTGCTTTAACAAAGGTGTAATATAACTAAGGACATGTAAAAACTTAATACCGGGAATTGGTCCTTTGTTATGTTGTTCTTTGTTCTTGATCCTTTGAAAAATCGATTGCTAGAATGATGCACAAACTTGAGAGAATGCTGGATAGCATCTTCAAAATTCAAGTGATGTTTTGCCTTTTGTTTAATGTTAATATAACATGGGCGACATCACTTGAATGATGCAAGCATGTTTGGTGCAAGGGCATTCCCAATGAAGTTGACTGCTATACTGTTTTACACTGTTGCGTGTGCAGGCAGCAACTTTACAGCTGTTGGGAGGTTGACTGGTACGGTCACCAAGGGAACTGGGTTTCTCACGTATTTGAGAATGTGTATCAGGTTCCTTATTCGGTTCTTATCATTAAATTTGTTCGATCATTAAAACATAACAAGAATGCATATATCCTATCAAAAAGAAAATGAAAATGTGAATGTTTTCCATGATAATAGTGATGAGAACGTCTTTGGGAAATAACTGAAGGAGAATCAAATGCCCTAACTCTCACTGGATTCATTGCATTGAGTCGAAGCAGTAAAGTATTACTGCTTCATTTCTAATTCAGTGGTTCATTTTTAATTTAATAAATAAGAATTATGTAACTGAAAAAAATTTATTTAATTGAAGGGATTTTTCCAAGGACAAAATGATAACTATGGGTCGGTCTGAGCAAGATGAGTTGACAACGGCCAAAATGTTTTACCCATGCATGGAATGTGCTGACATATTCTTCCTTAAGGTAAGTTGTTTTATAACTAACTATTTGTAAATAATTTCTTGTTCAGTTAGCTGGATAACCTAAATATAAGCATCTTGTGTGAGACTTTATTGGGCATAATAGAGGCACTTTCACATGGTGTTGTAAGAAATATTGGGGAGAAATGATTAGGCAGGACATGTCGTGCTTCACCTCACGAGGACATGACCCTAAATAGGAAAGTGTGGAGATCGAGAATTAGGGTTGAAGGTTAATAGGGAGCCGAGGGTGTCTCTTAGTGTTACTGATAGTATTAGTAATATTCGTATTTCGTGTTCCTAGACCTTTTTATTATATGTGTTTCTTTCTTATTGATAGTTAGTATGTGTGAGTCCTTGTTTTCTTTGTTCTTCTTTTCTTGTTATTGTTATGGTTGGTTGCTTCCTTGTCCCTGCTCCATGAGCTGATGGTTTATTGAAAACCGTTTCTCTACTTTCACAATGTAGAGGTAAGGTCTGCGTACACACTACCCTCCTCAGACCCCACTTGTGAAATTACACTGGGTTTGTTTTGTTGTACTTTTTAAAACAATATAGATGATGTTAAAACATGTAATCGTGAGTATTTGGAAATTTGAAAGGGAAGTACAGACTAAAATTGATGAACAGTAAGCCTATTCAAATCATCGAATGGCTTGATTGTCACTCGCTATCACAATTTGTAGCTGTAAAAAATCAATTGAATTGTTACAACCCTTTTTTTATGAAGTTCCTCTAACGTATCAAATATTCAGGTTGATAGATTTCTTATTTTTTGATATCTCATAATACCTTATAGCAATATATATATCACTTTTAGTGTCTAAGTTATGTAGAATAAGCATCCAGAAATTACTTTCTTTTGTATTCTACGTAAAAATATATTTAAAAACATTGTTCATTTAACATGAATCACACCATCTTATATATCAAGTTGATACTAAGAAAATCTTTCATATAACCTAGGCATAAACCAATTGGAAAATTAACAGACCTAAGAATGCATGTGTAACGGAAAAAAGAGAAGTGTCTGCCTTAACTTCGTAAGCCCTTTAATATATGGTAAAGTAGGACCTACTCCTCTGCAGGAAATAAATAGAACAGGGAGGCTCACAAACATAATGCAATCATATGAAATTGAATTGGTCTAATTACCTATCAAGATGGTGTTGAGCAAAACACAGCAGTCGATTTTGAGATAAAGAGAATTTTTCAGGAGGGGAAAAAAAAGAATATATTGATTTGAAACTTTTGTTGAACACTTTATATAGTGCAATAAAGGTGTGAAAATGCTACATATAGTTGTTATTATCAGTGGAAACTCAAAAGATGAAGCAAATAAAGTTTAGAATGTGAAAAGGCTACAGCGTAAATAGTACTTATAACAATTACTACAAAACCCTGTTTTAATGGAAGATGAAACAATTCTCTGCATTATTCAATTCAAATGCAGTTGAAATTAACACTTAATAAAATGATTTGTTTTTATAAGGATAGAATTGTCATTCAATTTTTGAAGGATATTTTAGTAAATTAATTTTACCTAAAAATATTCGTGCTTATAATATAATATGATATATAATAATATAATATAATACAATATAATATGATAGTGTATGAATTCTCCCTTTCCAACAAACCAGCTACTTGAGATAAGAAGTTGAAAATTAAGGTGAAGGTGAGATCATTGATGTTAGGTAGAAAATGACAAAGGTTGGACGCCAAATTTGAAACAGAAGAAAGTCAATGCAGAAAACATTTTTGCAGATATAACCATACATAAAAAATTCAGTTAAGTAAACTTTGTTTAGCTAATCGAGGCTAAGACCATGGTTGACTAACCTTTTTAATTGATGTTGAAGATGAAAAATCTGAGATATATGGCAATAAACCAACTACTTGAGATAAGAAGTTAAAAATTCGTATGAAGAGGTAAGGGGATAAGGGCACAAGATCTCAACTTTGAGAGAGTTTGGCTAAGATTCGAGTTGATTTTGGTTGGAATTTTAGGTTGAAATTCGAAGAAAAAAACATAAATTGTATATATTTTGTATGTCAGATGTACAAACGACATACAATATACACAAATAATATAATTGTATACAAGTTATATATAAATTGTATGTAAATTATAGTTTTATACATGTACAACAACGGGTTGAATTCAAATTGTATATAATTATAGCTTTTGACTGAAATTCCTGTTGAGAGTCCCATTATCATCAATTCAAAGGTTTCATCTTACGAGAATTCTTAAAAATTATTACTTGATGGTGCATGGTATGCTTATTTATTATTACTACCAATGAGTAAGAACAAGTATGTTTATAATTTGAAAGAAAGCACAATCAAGAACACAAAGTTCCTCCCAAGATCTATTTTGTTGTCAACAGTACTGTAACTATAAAGTTTCCAAGTCTAAAATCGTACCTGAGTTGTAGAACATAGTTGCAGTTTTCTGTAGAAGGCCGCTTCAAGGATTCCTCCACAGTAGTTGAAGAGAGTTTCTCTTTTCTGATATTAGAAAGAAAAAAATTACTTTTGATAGAGTGGAGAAAAAACACATTGGTTTCTTCTTAATTTGCAGAAACCTTTTAAGGAAGTTTTAGACTCAGTCAATAAAGGACATGCACACTAGGTTCCCACATATTTTTAATGAGCTCAAGTCAGATGAAGAATCTGTGAGGAATATGCAATATGGTGTTATGATAATATATTGTATGACATACCGATAATCTGATTGCTTTCCCTTTCTCTCTTTCTCCCTCAGTTTCTTTTCCTCTTTCCATACTTGTAACTTTCACTACTCAGTACTGCCAAACCAAGTACTTCTCCGATCCTTCCCTTTCCTTTCAGGATCTAATAGAAGAATACAAGAAACTGAAGAAAAGAAGTATATATAAAAAGTCAAAGAAGGAAACAAATTTAATTTGAAGATCTATCCCTATTATATTGTACTCCATAAAACATAAGTAGATGGGCTACAAGACTATAGAAATAGCAAATACCCATTTAGATGAACAGTAATTTTAGTTTCTAACACCAGAAACATAAGAAAGTACAAGACAAAAATATTCAACAAAACATTACCTATCACCACATAATATATTCTTCCCTAGTCCTGCTCATTTACCATTACAACAGTTTTTCCTATTTGTCCGTACTACCAAGGCAATAAGGGACATATATAGATCTGTTGTTTTAAATTGTGCAGTCTTAACTGCAGGCTAGTAACATATATAGAAAACTAGAACATAGAAAGTAAGAGAACATCAATCACATAATCTTACCTTTTGACTTCAACAATTAAACCTTGATTCTGATGTCAGAACCGCTTGTTTGAGAAATAATTCTCAACAGTGGCAAAGAAAGTTAGCTATGGGATTATGAAATATTTGTGAGAGAAATTGTAGTAATTGACTGAAGATGGGATTCAGAAAGATTTATGAGAGAAGTTGATCAAGTAATTCGACAGAAGAACTTAAAATGCCACCAACAAAAACAAATAGCTAGAGATTTACGATTAATCCAACATTATTCATTGACTTCTGAAGTTTTTTAATACACACATTATCATCTTAGTCTTCTTAATCAATTGTGCAAATTATCTGCACGTCTCTTGGATCTTGACATTTGACCTGTAACCTAACATACTCTGCTCGTTTTCAGATCTACATATATATACAGTAAGTATATATTAGTGAGGTGTCAGCACGCTGTTTTCTTGAATCAACTATGAAAAGCCACCAACAGAAAAAAAGAATCAAATAGCTAAGATCAAGATTGACAATTCCAAGATAATATTAAAATATAATTCATTGACTTCTGATTTTTTTTAATGCCCATTATCATCTTAATCTTCTTAATTAATCAATTTGTGATGATTATTTGCACGCCTCTTGTCCTGACATATGACCTGACACAAGGATAACGATAATACTACTAATACTACAGCTAGGGAAGACAATATCAGTTTGGAAAGGAAATACGCTTGACTACTTACTAACCAACAACCCTAATATTCGACTCCTATACCCTCCTATCAAGGGTCATCTCTACGGTAAGCTAAAGATGTGCCATGTCCTGTCTGATCACCTCTCACTGTATTTCTTCAGCCTACCTCTCCCTTGGATCCGTCACAACCAACCTCTCACACCTCCTCACTGGGGCATCTATGATTCTTCTTTTCACACGCCCGAACTATCTCAGCCTAGCTTTCCGTATCTTCTCCACCACACAAGACTCTCCCATCTTATCTTGAATATCTCCATTCCTAATCCTATCCCTTCTTGTATGACTACATATCCATCTCAGCATCTTCATCTCCGTAACTTTTAACTTCTAAACATGAGAAGTCTTGACTGACCAATACTCTACCCAATACAACATGGTCGGTCTAATCACAACTCTGTAAAACTTACCTTTAAGTTTTGGTGGAGCATTTTTGTCGCACAAGATGCCAGATGCGAGCCTCCACTTCATCCACCCTGCTCCAATACGATGTGTGATATCCTCGTCAATCTCCCTATTTACCTGAATTATAGACCCAAGATACTTAAAACTTTCTCTCTTAGGTATGACTTGTGTGTCTAGCTCACTTTAGTATCAGACTCCTAAGTCACGTCACTAAACTTGCACTCCAAGTATACTGTTTAAGTCTTGCTCAACTTGAAACCTTTAGACTCCAGGGTCTGCCTCCAGATCTCCAACATAACATTAACACTGCCTCGTGTCTTGTCAATCAGTACATGTCATCTGTAAATAATATGCACCAAGGTACCTCCCCTTGAATATGTCGTGTCTACTCATCTATCACTAAGGCAAATAGGAACGGGCTAAGCGCGAATCCCTGATGCAACCTCACCTCTACTAGAAAGTGTCCTGACCCCCTCCTACCGTTATCACTCGGGTCTTGGCTCCATCCTACATGTATTTAATCGCCCTAGTGTATACGATATGTACACCTCTGGCCTCCAAGCATCTCCACAGAACCTTCCTAGGGACTTTGTGATATGCCTGTTCCAAATCGATGAACACCAGATGTAAGTCCTTCCTCCTCTCCATATATTGTTCCACCAATTTTCTAACAAGATAAATGGCTTCTGTGGTCAAATGCTCGGCATGAACCTGATCCGGTTCTCAGAAATAGATCATATACTCCTCCTTACCCTCATCTTCACCGCCCTCTCCCAAACTTTCATAGTGTGGCTTAGTAGCTTGATACATCCTCCACTTCTAGCCAAGAGGTTGTGAGTTCGAGTCACCCCAAGAGCAAGGCAGGGAGTTCTTGGAGATAGGGAGTCGAGGGTCTATCGGAAATAATCTCTCTACCCCAAGGTAGGGGTAAGGTCTGCGTGCACATTACCCTCCCCAGACCCTACTAGTGGGATTATACTCGGTTGATATTGTTGTTGTTGTTGCTTAGTAGCTTGATATCCCTGTAGTTATTGCAACTCTGAATATCACCTTTATTTTTATATAGTGGCTAGGGGTGTTCATAAAAATCTAAAAAATCGAGGCAAGCCGAAAACCGAATCAAACTGACCAAAAAACTGAAACTCTTTCGGTTTGGTTTGGTTTGGTTTTGGTTTTGAATTTTAAAAACTGGCCAAATTTTGTTTGGTTTTGGTTTTAATAAAAAAATAACAGACAAAAATTAAACCAAACCGACTATAAAAGTAGCTATTTAAAATTTATTATTATACCTATATAATCTATTTTTAATTGAGTCCTAAAATTATTCATCATTATTTGGTTCAATTATCATCAATATATTTTAGTAAATGATAGATTTATCAAAGAGCAATTGATTTGATTGTGTTATGTTGTAAATGTAGTCGCCGAAATATGTATAGTATATGTCTCATACTTTAAGAAAAAATCGATAAAGAAATGAAAAAATCGAAAAACCGAATAGATAAAAAACCAACTTAATTGGTTTGGTTTGGTTTGGTTTATTTGAAAAACCGACTTATTTGGTTTAGTTTCTTTTTAGGGAAAAATCGATCCAAACCGAACCATGAACACCCCACTAGCGGGATCATTGTACTCCACCACTACTCCCTGGGCATTCTTGCCGTCCTAAAAATGACATTAAACAACCTCATAAGCCACTCATAGTGCAACGTTGTCCGGCTTTTCTTCTTCCATTTATCATGCTAATATGCTTATTCTTTCTCTTTCTTTCACACACAATCACACTCTCAAAAAGATTTGTTCATATTCATGTGCTGAATTCATATACATGTGCTAACCACGTGAGATTCTTTAACATTTGTAACAAACTCACAACTCCTCACTCAACTAATCGACGACACAAAAATGGAAAGATAGCTAAAATTGGAAATATGCTAAAGTTGGATCATATTAGCCTCAAACCCCTGCAAGGAATTCCGTCGACTTTCTGTTTCTTGCCTCGTTACAGATTGTGTGTTTGAGTACATCAGTCCCCACACTAAGAAGCTAGAGATGCTCTTGATAACGATTGCAATCTTGGCCTCCACAGCGCGCTCTCTAGTTGTGAAAGCCTCCGTAAGTTGGAGATTAGAGACTGCTCCTTTCGTGACAAGGCTCTATTGGCCAATGCTGCAAAGTTGGAGACAATGTGATCCCTTTGGATGTCTAATTATCAGTAAGTTNATTCATATACATGTGCTAATCACGTGAGATTCTTTAACAGTTGTAACAAACTCACAACTAACTCCTCACTCAACTAATCGACGACACAAAAATGGAAAGATAGCTAAAATTGGAAAGATGCTAAATCTGGATCATATTAGCCTCAAACCCCTGCAAGGAATTGCGTCGACTTTCTGTTTCTTGCCTCGTTACAGATTGTGTGTTTGAGTACATCAGTCCCCACACTAAGAAGCTAGAGATGCTCTTGATAACGATCGCAATCTTGGCCTCCACAGCGCGCTCTCTAGTTGTGAAAGCCTCCGTAAGTTGGAGATTAGAGACTGCTCCTTTCGTGACAAGGCTCTATTGGCCAATGCTGCAAAGTTGGAGACAATGTGATCCCTTTGGATGTCTAATTATCAGTAAGTT
>AWOL01S0366671.1:0-11133 GCA_000715115.1 Nicotiana otophora
CCCAACCAACCATCCCTTCTATACGAATGCGACTCCGTGTACGCGAAGTCCACTGCTCCTCAAACTCCACGAATGCGACCTTTCCATTGCGAACGCGAAAAGAAAAACTCATTTTCCACCAAAATACCCTCCGCAATTGCGATACATCATCCGCGATCGTGAAGCACACCAGAACATTAGAAACCAAGAATTCCATAACATGGTGAAAAAATCCGAAACCCATCCGAAGCATATCCGAGGACCTCAGGACGTTGTCCAATCAATCCAACCAATACCAATAGATAACACAGACCTGATAGAGGCCTCAAATCACATAAAACAACATCAAAACCACGAAATCACACCTCGATTCAAGCCTAAGAACTAATCTAAATTTTCAAATTCAACACTTATGCCGAACATGCCTAAACAACTTGGAATGATCACAAATATTGCATACAAGTCCCAAATGATAGAAAGGACCTATTACAACTCCCATAACCACAATCAGAACTTGATATCATCAAAGTCAACTCCTGGTCAAACCTATGAACTTTTCAAACTTTTAACTTTCCAACTTTTGCCAAAACGCACCAAATCAACATAAGAACCTCCAAATCTAAATCTGGAAAAACTCCTAAGTCCAAAATTACCATACGAACCTATTAAAACCATCAAATGACCATTAGGGGGTCTTCTACACAAAAGTCAAACTCTGGTCAACTCCTATAACTTAAGCCTCCAACCAAGGTACTAAGTGTCCCAATTCAATCGAAAACCTCCCCGAACCCAAACCAACCGTCCCATCAAGTCACATAACAAAAAATACACATGTAAAGCATCAAATAGGGGGAAAAGTTCTAAAATATGCAAAATTGCCAACCAGGTCATTATATTCTCCCACTCTTAAACAAACATCCATCCGCAAACGAGTCTAGAGTCATAACTGGGGCATAAAATAGGTGAGTATATTTTCTCCGCATATCCTGCTCGGTCTCCAAGTAGCCTCCTCGACCAACTGACATCTCTAATGAACCTTCACCGATGCTATATTCTTCGACCTCAACTTTCAAACTTGTCCGAAATGGCCATCGACTCCACATCATAAGTCAAATCCCCGTCCAACTGCACCGTGTTGAAGTCTAATACATGTGACAGATCCCCATAATACTTCCGAAGTATGGAAACATGAAACACTAGGAGAACTCCCAATAAACTAGGTGGCAAGGCAAGTCTGTAGGCTACCTCCCCAAATCTCTCCAGCACCTCAAAAGGATCAATATATCAAGGGCTCTACTTGCCCTTCTTCCAAAACCTCATCACAACCTTCATGGGCGAAACTCTAAGTAGAGCCTTTTCACCCACCATATATGCCACATCACGAGCCTTCCTGTCAGCATAACTCTTCTGCCTGGACTGCATTGTGCGAAGCATCTCCTGAATCAACTTCACCTTCTCCAAAGCATCACAGACCAAATCAGTACCCAACAACTTAGCCTCCCCAAGCTTAAACTAACCAAATGGAGAACAACATAACCTTACATATAAGGCCCCATAAGGAGTCATCAGATGCTCGACTGATAGCTGTTGTTATAGGCGAACTCTACTAACGGTAGGAACTGATCCCATGATCCCCCGAAGTCAATGACAAAGGCTCGTAACATGTCCTCCAATATCTCAATAGTATGCTTAGACCGCGTTTCTATTTGAGGATGAAATGTCGTACTCAACTCGACCTGTGTGGGCAACTCACACTACATTACTCTCCAAAAATGCAATGTAAACTACGTGCCTAAATTTGAGATAATAGACACGGGCACACCATGAATGCGAACAATCTCACGAAGATAAGTCCGAGCTAACTGCTATGAAGATTAGGTAGTCATGACTGGGATGAAATATGCAGACTTGGCTAGTGTGTCCATAATGACCCATACCACATCAAATCTCCTCACGGTCCGGGGGAGTCCAACTACAAAATCCATGGTGATATGCTCCCACTTCCACTCCAGAATATCTAGCCTCTAAAACAAACCACCCGGTCTCTGATGCTTGTACTTCACCTGCTGACAGTTCATACACCGAGAAACATATCAACAATATCCTTCTTCATCCTCCGCCACCAATATTGCTGCCTCAAATCACGACACATCTTTGTAGCACCCGGATAAATAAAATACCGTGAACTCTAGGCCTCCTCAAGTATCAGCTCATATAACCCACCCACACTGGAAACACATATCTGACCCTAAAGCCTCAATACCCCACCATAACCAATAGTAACCTCTTTGGCATCACAGTGCTGCACCGTGTCACTTAGGACTAGCAAATGGGGTTCATCATACTGACGCGCCTTGATGTACTCAAACAAGGACGACCCTAATACAACACAAGCAAGAACCATGCTAGGCTCCAAAATATATAACCTCACAAACCTGTTAGCTAAGGCCTGAACATCCAAGGCTAACAATATCTCCCCAACTGAAATAAAAGCAAGTCTTCCCATGCTCTCAGCCTTCCTACTTACTGCATCGGCCACCACCTTGGCCTTCCCCGGATGATAAGGAATGGTAATGTCATAGTAGTATAGTAGCTCTAACCACCTCCATTGCCTCAAGTTCAGATCCCTTTTCTTGAATACGTGCAAGAGACTTATGTGATCCGTGAACACCTCACAAGGCACGCCTTAAAGATAGTGCCGCCAAATCTTGAGCTCATAAAAAATGGCTGCTAAATTTCAAATTGTGCACTAGGTAGTTCTTCTCATAGAGCTTCAACTTATGCGAAGAATAAACAATCACTCTCCCCTCCTACATCAACACCAACCCAATACCAATCTGTGAAGCATCACAGTAGACTATATAAGAACCCGACCCCGAAGGTAAAACCACAGCTGGAGCTGTAGTTAAGGTAGTCTTGATCTTATGCATCAATCTAATCAATGTGGCTGCTATAGAAGAAAACCCCTCCACAAAATGGTGACAACACCCAGCCAACCCAAGGAAACGCCGGATCTCAATAGCAGTAGATGGTCTGGGCCAACTCTGTACTTCCTCAATCTTATTTGGATTCACCTTAATTCCCTCATTGGATACTACATGACCTAAGAATGCCACAGAGTCAAACCAAAACTCACACTTGGAGAATTTATCATACAACCTCTTCTCCCTTAATGTCTGGAGCACGATGCTCAAATGCTGCTCATCATCCTCCCGACTGCGAGAATACACCAATATATCATTAATGAAAACTATGATGAATGAATCCAAATAAGGCTGAAACATATTGTTCATCAAGTACATGAAAGCTGCTGGGGCATTGGTCAACCCAAACGACATCACCAAAAACTCATAATGGCCATTGTGGGTCTGGAAAGCAATCTCTAAAAACAATAAAGCCCTGATCTTCAACTGATGATACCCCGATCTCAAGTCAATCTTGGAAAATACCCTAGCACCCTGGAGATGATCAAACAAATCATCAATAGGTTGTAGTGGGTACTTGTTCTTGATAGTAACCTTTTTCAACTGCCTGTAGTCAATGCACATCCTCATAGAACCATATTTCTTCTTCATAAATAGTACCGATGCACCCCAAGGTTACACACTAGGCCCGATGAAACCCTTATCAAGCAGTTCATGTAACTGTTCCTTCAATTCCTTCAACTCCACTAGTGCCATACGATATGGTGGAATAGAGATGGGCTGAATGCCCTACACCAAATCAATACCAAAATCAATATCCCTATCGGGTGGCATTCTTGGTAGGTTTGCTGGAAATACATCTGGAAACTCCGAATTAACTCAATGGTAAAAATATTAGAACCAAAATCCCTCACAAAGGCTAAATTCGCCAATCCCCCCTTCTCAACAATCCACCGGGCCTTCAGAAAAGACACAACTTTACTAGGAACATGACCTAAGGAATCTCTCCCCTCCACCTTAGGAACTCCGGCATTGCTAATGTCACAGTCTTAGTGTGACAATCAAGAATATCACGGTATGGACATAGCCAATTCATACCCAAAATCACCTCAAAATCAACCATGATAAGCGATAAGAGATCAACTCTAGTCTCATGACCCCCAAACCATAACCATACAAGGCTGATATACACGATCTACCATAATAGAATCACCCATAAGTATAGATACATGAACAAACATATTAAAGAATCACGAGGCATATCAAAATAACGAGCAAAGTACAATGATACATATGAATAAGTTGAACCAGGGTCAAATAACACTGAAGCATACCTATGGTACACGGAAATAATACCTGTGATCACGACGTCAGAAGAAATGGCATTTGTCCTGGAGGGAAATACATAGTTGCGGGCCTGCCCATCACCCAACTGGTCTCCCCCTCTTAGGTAACCTTGTTCTATACAACCTCCACCCCGAGCTAGTTGAGTGGGTGGTATAGAAACTAGTGTAGGAGTCATATTCTTGCCTCCCTGCTGTATGGGATCTCCATGAAAATGGGGAAAATACCTACTCACATGCCCCAANTACTGCATCGGCCACCACCTTGGCCTTCCCCGGATGATAAGGAATGGTAATGTCATAGTAGTATAGTAGCTCTAACCACCTCCATTGCCTCAAGTTCAGATCCCTTTTCTTGAATACGTGCAAGAGACTTATGTGATCCGTGAACACCTCACAAGGCACGCCTTAAAGATAGTGCCGCCAAATCTTGAGCTCATAAAAAATGGCTGCTAAATTTCAAATTGTGCACTAGGTAGTTCTTCTCATAGAGCTTCAACTTATGCGAAGCATAAACAATCACTCTCCCCTCCTACATCAACACCAACCCAATACCAATCTGTGAAGCATCACAGTAGACTATATAAGAACCCGACCCCGAAGGTAAAACCACAGCTGGAGCTGTAGTTAAGGTAGTCTTGATCTTATGCATCAATCTAATCAATGTGGCTGCTATAGAAGAAAACCCCTCCACAAAATGGTGACAACACCCAGCCAACCCAAGGAAACGCCGGATCTCAATAGCAGTAGATGGTCTGGGCCAACTCTGTACTTCCTCAATCTTATTTGGATTCACCTTAATTCCCTCATTGGATACTACATGACCTAAGAATGCCACAGAGTCAAACCAAAACTCACACTTGGAGAATTTATCATACAACCTCTTCTCCCTTAATGTCTGGAGCACGATGCTCAAATGCTGCTCATCATCCTCCCGACTGCGAGAATACACCAATATATCATTAATGAAAACTATGATGAATGAATCCAAATAAGGCTGAAACATATTGTTCATCAAGTACATGAAAGCTGCTGGGGCATTGGTCAACCCAAACGACATCACCAAAAACTCATAATGGCCATTGTGGGTCTGGAAAGCAATCTCTAAAAACAATAAAGCCCTGATCTTCAACTGATGATACCCCGATCTCAAGTCAATCTTGGAAAATACCCTAGCACCCTGGAGATGATCAAACAAATCATCAATAGGTTGTAGTGGGTACTTGTTCTTGATAGTAACCTTTTTCAACTGCCTGTAGTCAATGCACATCCTCATAGAACCATATTTCTTCTTCATAAATAGTACCGATGCACCCCAAGGTTACACACTAGGCCCGATGAAACCCTTATCAAGTAGTTCATGTAACTGTTCCTTCAATTCCTTCAACTCCACTAGTGCCATACGATATGGTGGAATAGAGATGGGCTGAATGCCCTACACCAAATCAATACCAAAATCAATATCCCTATCGGGTGGCATTCTTGGTAGGTTTGCTGGAAATACATCTGGAAACTCCGAATTAACTCAATGGTAAAAATATTAGAACCAAAATCCCTCACAAAGGCTAAATTCGCCAATCCCCCCTTCTCAACAATCCACCGGGCCTTCAGAAAAGACACAACTTTACTAGGAACATGACCTAAGGAATCTCTCCCCTCCACCTTAGGAACTCCGGCATTGCTAATGTCACAGTCTTAGTGTGACAATCAAGAATATCACGGTATGGACATAGCCAATTCATACCCAAAATCACCTCAAAATCAACCATGATAAGCGATAAGAGATCAACTCTAGTCTCATGACCCCCAAACCATAACCATACAAGGCTGATATACACGATCTACCATAATAGAATCACCCATAAGTATAGATACATGAACAAACATATTAAAGAATCACGAGGCATATCAAAATAACGAGCAAAGTACAATGATACATATGAATAAGTTGAACCAGGGTCAAATAACACTGAAGCATACCTATGGTACACGGAAATAATACCTGTGATCACGACGTCAGAAGAAATGGCATTTGTCCTGGAGGGAAATACATAGTTGCGGGCCTGCCCATCACCCAACTGGTCTCCCCCTCTTAGGTAACCTTGTTCTATACAACCTCCACCCCGAGCTAGTTGAGTGGGTGGTATAGAAACTAGTGTAGGAGTCATATTCTTGCCTCCCTGCTGTATGGGATCTCCATGAAAATGGGGAAAATACCTACTCACATGCCCCAAATCCCACACTCGTAGTAACCTCACATTGGGAATGACTGCGGGGCCAGAATTGAACCCAGTGAACTAGAATAACTGCTGGAAGAGCCCGGTACTGACGAACCCTGAACTGATGGAGTGAAATAAGAGCTCTGAGATGAGAGTGCACTGAACAAAGACTGTATTGATGCTCCTTGGCTAGGAGGTGGCAAATGATAAACTAGTCTACTAGAATAGACCCTCATAAACTAGCCTCGACCTCTGGACGAGGCACCACTGAATCCTCCAGAATGACGAGGCCTCTTGTTAGAGGTCATCTCCCTACCCTGACCTTTGATGCACTCGATCCTCCTGGCTATATCCACAACCCGAGTAAAAGAAATATCATCCTCAGTCTCTCTAGCCATATGTAGCTTTATACCATGTGAAAGTCCATCAATAAACTTCAGCACCCTCTCCCTCTCGGTAGGGATCAAGAGAGCTACATGGAATGATAAATCCACAAATCTGGTCTCATATTGAGTAAGGGTCATTCTACCCTACTGAAGGCACTCAAGCTGACTATGAAATTCCTCTCTCTGAGTGAAGGGAATAAACTTCTCAAAGAAAAAATATGAAAACTGATCAGGTGAGAGGAGGTGAACCTTTTGGCTTGCCTCAAACATACTCCTTCCACCACCTCTTGGCAGCATCATGCATTCGAAGCAAAGTGAAATAAACTCTATTGGACTCCACTATACCCATGTTGCATAATATCTCTTAGCAATGGTACAAGAAATCCTGGGGGTCCTCAGAAGGTGTACCACCAAAGAAAGGAGGAAACAACTTGGTGAACTTGTCCAACCACTTCTGCCCTTCAGCTGACATTGTGGGTCTCTCTCTGTCTGAGCAGCAATAACAGACTAAATTTTCCCAACTGGTAGAACTACAGGGGTCTGATACCCATGAGCAATCTACTCTGGGGTGTGAGTGGTAGTGGTCTAGGCTCCTCCCCCGGCCTTATAAACAGTTGGTGCTACAGGAAATATACCGTCTTAGGCCACATTCTCCATAAGACCAACCAAGCGGACTAAGGAGTACTGACATACTAGGGTAGTGATGAACCCATCTGGGACCTGAGTTGGTCCAACTGGCTTGGTAGGAACATGAATCTCCTCCTCTTGGTCTATCTGATGCTTAACATCATGTGCCACTTCATGTGCTCTAGGCTGAGCTCTACCTCTACCTCTGGCTTTACCTCGGCCCCGGCCTCTACCCTTGGTAGTGGCTGCAGTCTGAGGCTCCAACTCCTGATCAGCTGAGTGTGTCTTCACCATCTGTGAGAGAATAGAAGAGTAAAGGTTCAGACATCAAAATTAACAAATCCGCACGACAAGAATGCAAGAAAGTGAAGTTTTCCTAACAGTTCGGTAGCCTCTTAAAAATAGGTACAGACTTCTTTATACCAATCCGCAAGACTCTACTAAACTTGCTCATGACTCGTGAGACCTACGCAAGCTAGAGCTCTGATACTAACTTGTCACGACCCAAACTCCCATCAGAGCCGTGACGATGCCTAACACCACTTACTAGGCAAGCCAATAATTAAATAATAACATTATTTTCAAGAATGGGACTAAGTAAATCTCAATAGCGGGATGCTCATAAAATATCTAAAATAACATCAATAACTTAGCTATAACCATTCTATGATCTGGTGTGAACGAGTACATGTGCACTACTGAATCTCAAATACAGAGTCAATCGTCAATACAAAACTGTCTGAATGATAAAAAATATGATAACAAAGATAAAGAAAACAAAACTTCAAAATATGCAAACGACAAAGCAACTACCTCATAGTCTCCACAAGCTGGAACCGATGCGGACCCTAGCAATCACCACGTCTAGAAAAACCTTGATCTGCACATAAAGTGCATAGTGTAGCACGAGTACAACTGACCCATTTACTCAATAAGTAACAAACCTAACCTCGAGCTGAAAGCAGTGATGAGCTCAAAAGAAAGTCAGTGTCAAACACCAATAATTGATAACAACACATGATATAATGATGACAATAAAAGTAAATAACTCAAGAGATATAATGTTCAGCTCTTTCACAGTTACGGAAAATTAGACATGTTTTCCAAATATAACAGTCAAAGACTAATCATTCACCGAAATCACTAAAACATGAGTTTATCAAGAAAACTGTGGTTTTCCAATCTTTCAACAACAGATAAGACATTTCATTTATTGTCTATTATGAGGAAAATATATCTCTTTGCCTACATATCAAATATATATGTCATGTCCATAACATCGTAGAGAAGCCATCAAGTATACTCACTCAACAAACTTACAGTGCCTGGCATAAGTGCCCCTTACCATAACACACACACAACCACACTCAACACTTTACGGGTGCCTGGCACAAATGTCCATCACCAAAGAATATATATGTCCCTTTGCCTGCGCTCACTATGAATACCAGACTCCAGAGGGGTGAATCCTTCCCTAAGAGCTAATAAAATATAAGTCAATAATCAATATAACAGTGGCGACATGCAACCCGATCCAATGTTAATCACAATATGGCTATACAGCCCACACCAGCCATCAACCGATCAAATCTCAATGGTTCACGTCTCACAGAACTCATTCTAAACAGTATAACATATAGAAGACATCAACAATATGTGATATGACATACAAACAATGTATAGATACTGAGATATAATATGCGGATGAAGAATTATGACTAATAATATGACTACAATTAAGGCAAATAGCTCAAAAAACAAGAATAGCCCTATCATGTCTTAAACAATTAAGAACATAGGCTAGACATAGTTTCTAACATGAATCCAAGCTCAAATAATCATATAAGTAGAGAAAACATGGATATAACAAGGCATAGAAGCAAACAAGTCTCATAGTATCCTAAAATCTACCCGGATCATGAATACTTAGGTGTACGCACACACGTCCATCACCCAACACGTGCGTCACCCCCAATACATCTCAATTATTGTAGTCCACAGGGATAATTACCCTTAAACCAAGTTAAGATATGTTACTTACCTCAAAGCGCATGAATCAATACTCCAAAAAGCTCTTCCTGCATGAATCAACCTCTGAGCGACTCAAATCTAGTCAAAACAACCTAATAACGTCAAATAATATTATAGGAAACAACCCCAAACAATAAAGCTTTGATCTTTAGCAAAATCAAAAGTCAACCTAAATATTCAACCTTGGGCCCACACCCCTGAACTAAAAAAAACTCACAAATTATGATTACCCATTCCAATGCGAGTCCAACCATACAAGTTACATCCAATTTTGACTCCGAATCGGGGTTCAAATCCTCAAATATCATTTAGAAACGTTTTTACTAACATCCCCAATTTTTTCACTTTGATTCTTCATTAGATTGCTAAAATAAAAGTTGTAATCATGAATAATAATCAAATTCAACTCAAAAATATTACCTAATCCAAATCGTGAAAATCCCCTCCAAAATCACCCAAATTCGAGCTCCCAATCTCAAAATGTGATAAAGCATCTAAAACCCTCGAATGGAAATATTTAAGTCTACCCAGGAATTTGCATCGCTATCAGGGGACCACTATCGCGATCGCAAAGACCAAAAATACTAGCTCCACAAAAGAGCCTATGCGAACGCGGCCCTAGGCACGCGATCGCGCTTCACTAGCTACCAAGCCTACGCGAACACGGTCTATCTCATGCGATCGTGAAGGCTAAAAACCTGATGCACCCAAACAGCCTTCCCTTCTAAGCGAATGCGATTCCCTGTACAAGAATGCAAAGGCCAATGATACTCAAGCTATGCGAGTGCGACCACTCCATCACAAATGCGAAGAGTAAGAATTATCTACCACCAAAATACCCTTTGCGATCGCGATACATCATCAGCGATCGCGAAGCACACCAGAAAATCAGAAACCACCAATTCCAAAACATGGTGAAATGATCCAAAACACACCAGAGGCCCTCGGGATCCTATCAAATCACACCAAAAAATCCCAATACATAACACAGACCTTCTCGAAGCCTCAAATCACATAAAACAATATCAAAACTATGAATCGTACTTCGATTCAGGTTTAAGGAACTAATCCAAATTTACAAATTCAAAACTTGCGCCGAACATGCCTAAACAACTCGGAATGACCTCAAATTTTACATACAAGTCCCAAATTACACAAAGGACCTATTCCGTCTCCTAATACCACAATATGAAACTGATATCATCAAAATCAACTCCTGCTCAAACCTATGAACTTTCCAATTTTTTACCAAAAAGCACCAAATCAACTTACGAACCTCCAAATCCAAATCTGGAGATACGTCTAAGTCCAAAATTATCATAAAAACCTATTGGAACCATCAGAAGTTCATTTCGGGGTCGTCTACATAAAAATTAAACTTTGGTCAACTCTTACAACTTAAACCTCTAACCAAGGGACTAAGTATCCCAATTCAATCCAAAACTTCCTCAAACCCAAAAAAACCATCCGCACAAGTCACATAATAATAAATACACATATGTAAAGTATCAAATAGGATAAATAAAGCTGAAATATTCAAAACGATCGGCCGGGTCGTTATTCATAGAGCTCCTCCTAATCCTGAATATAAGTTGTTGTGGACTATGGGCTTGCCTTTCAAAAT